>LPNX010207631.1:273558-308927 GCA_001517045.1 Pseudotsuga menziesii
TTCTCTCCAACTCTGGAAGATAAAGAACATTCTTCAACAAGAAATCAGGGAATCCAGGCATCTTCGGTCGAATGGTGCCCATTCCCTTTGGTTTAAGACTTGACTTATCTGCAAAGTAAACTATGCCTTCTATTGTTTCATTAAGTTCTTCAAAACAGTCTTTTCTAAATGTCATGTGTGATGTTGCACCAGTATCAAGCAGCCAACAATATTTGTAAGATGAAAGTGAAGTCATTCCATTAATTCCAAGATTACAATGTGCAACAATACAATGAGCAGAATCAGAAGATTTACTAGCATCTTGATTTTTATTATCATCTTTCTTCTGGTTATGCTTGTCTTTGATGGAGTCCCATGAAGCCCAACACTGATCTGATGTGTGCCCAGTCTTTCCACAACGCTTGCACTGCAAATCTGATCTTTTGCTGGAGTTGTTTCTGCCCCCTCTGCCTCTGAAGTTTCTTCTTCCTCGTCCTCTCTTGCTGCAATCTCCCTTGGAAGGGTCTTTGGACCGATTCTTTGTTTTCTGAACAAAGTTAAGGGATTCTTCGACAGGCTCACTTGATTTCTTGATCTTTCTATACCATTTTGGATATGTTTCCTTGCTAGTGAGGACATCACCAACAATAGATGCTATAGATTGCATTTTTACAACTGTTAGTGTAATTTACAAAGAGAAATAGAAAAAACAATAACCTTGCAGGTCTACAGTCTCTGCCAAGGTGATTTACAATCTTAATATTTCAACTTCAAGTTTTAAAAATGATACAATGACACAGAAAATATGTTGTCAATAAGATGGGCAATCTCAGCAATCTCCTTTCACGTAGAATGTGGTCACAACTTCAATCTTCAAGCGGATGTTTGCAGCAGTCTAGGTTTACACATTTCAAGATTACGGCAACAACATATATCTTCCACAGGAATATTCAATGTATGATATATCAGTCAGCATACATTATTCTTCAATATATTAGTCAGCATATATATGTCAATCACAATATATCAGTCAGCATGATATATATCAGTCACAGCATACATTATTCTTCGGCATAAAAGATAGGTTTTTATACAACGCAGTCTTCAGCAGTCTTCAACGCAGTCATGGGTCTTCAACGCAGTAACGCAGTCTTCAGCAGTCTCTTCTCCACGCAGCATATGCAGTCTCCTCCACGCAGCCAGCAGTCTTCAATGTAAAATTTAAATTTAAATTTTACAGCACGCAATGAACAAGAATACTCAATGCAGCAGTAATTGCAGTCAATAAGGCGCATCAAAGCGCTGTCAAAGGAAATGGAACAGACCAAGGAACTGATGGTTGAGATGGAGATGCTACCATTGCTAGTAATGGAGCTCTTGAGTTGGGCCGACCTCGAGGCCAGGAACTCACTGGAGAAGGCTATACACAGGATGCAGAATACCAAGAATTAGGGTTAGGTATACCAAGAATTAGGGTTAAGCTAATTCAAACGTTTTAGCAGAGAATAAACACAGGCAAATGGCAGACTGACGGAGCAGGAAGTCTGGCAATGGACTGGCAAGCAGAATGCCAGGACTGAAATGCAGCAGGCAGGAGTTATGGCAAATAGCCAAGCTCTGATACCACTGTTAGGTATAACTACCAATTCTATATTATTCATGGCTAATGCAAACATTTATATATTACATGTGATGATTGTGTTTCACCTTCCACCCAGCCTTTTCGACTTCCTATGTAACTGTTCAGCTAACTATTTATTTATTTATTTACAATATATAATCCCGACGGATTATATTCTAACAGTATTGAATGCAGTATTAATGGTACATACAGACATATTCATTGCAAGAGGGTTTCTGAAATAGGAATACCTTTTGATTCATTGACATGCAATTTTTGTAAGATTATACCTAATGTGATGACTTTCGAATGTGATTATATCATGAATCAAGGAGCAACATGAAAAGACATGGGAGAGATAGAGGGAAAGGAGAAAGTTGGACCATTTGACTCAAACTAAACTCAAAATTGTTGCAAGAGAAGCAAATGCTACACATAGGTTAACAATGCGATCTCTTTCATGGGAGAGGAAAAAGGTTGCTACACTGTCTATAAGAACTAGGTCTCTAAGGGAAAAGTTGTTCAAATCTGTAGGAAGGAAGGATGTGTTCATGTTTTTCAAGGATGTGTGTGAGGCTCATAAGCAAGGAAAATTACAAGGTAAAGATGCAGTTTGGGAATTTGTTCAAGATATATTTCACAACCTAGTTCGTTCAAAGTCGAGTGGAAGGTATAGTGCATCCACTCAATCCATTTATGAGATGATTAAGTTATGGGGAGGTCTTATATTACATAGCTTTATTAGCTTGAATCTGGATGGCCTTCGATATTTATGACTTTAAGGCAAGTTAGAAAATCATTGACATATATCCCACGGGAGCAAGAGTACATTTTTGAGACAATCGGAAAAGTTTATGCTTCCTATAAAGCCAAACATGGTATAGAGGGCCCAATTCCCGTATGCCTTGTTGAAGATGAAATTGTTGTGAAAAAATATGTAAGGTGGGTAGCAAAAAGTGATACATTGGTGGGTTTTTGTGGTAAGAAAGAAGAACATAAGTGCCAATCACATTTCTTGGTGACAATTGGTGAGGGCGCCGCAGGCTATGAGATTATTACAGATGCCTTCAAGAATTGTGTGATTGGCCATTATGCACGTGTTATTATTGCAAACCCTTTACATGAGAAGCTTCATCATTTGGTTGTGGTTGTTCATCCAACGTGCAACAGGTTTGATGCAAATTTTGTCCATCGACAATGAGAAAAAGTAGAAGACCTATGGAAGAAACATGTGGAATATTTTTTAGGACTTATTATTGGTCATTCCTCAGATGGGGATAGTAGGAGAAGAATGCTTATGCTGAAGGATTATTACTCAACGACAGGCATGAGATATCAAATTCCTTGGGATGGGTGGAGACTAACTGGGTTGTATGATGGCTTTAAAGTAACAGGACTTCATGACCAGGATTACATCCACAATGGAAAAAAGCTAGTGAATCCTTTGTTTAGTGATCGACGAGATCTGATTGTTGGAAAAGAGTTGATTAATTTTAACCATGTAAGAATGGTTTATAACAATTTTAAAGCAGATGACCACAAGCTTAAAATTGAGGATATAGAGAGGATTGATCACCAAAACTGGGGTTCAGCACAACGCATTGCTTCAAGGAATGTCCAGAGGTGCTTGAAGGAAATGAGATGTACAGGTGGCAGGACAGAGAGGACATTAGGTACAGAGACCTATCTAGCAATCGGTGCTGACTATATTGATATTTTTTTGTCTCCTAGTTTAACTCTTTGGGAAAGAGTGCAAAATTATTCAAGAGTCCATCATTTCTTCACCTTATGGCTATGTTGGGTCAGAGAACAGGAAAATACTAATGTCAACATTAATTTCATTAGTAAAGAGGCATATCAAGATGTGAAAATTTCTTGCCACTTTGCGGTTTTGTTGATGAGATTATTTCGTGATCAATACTCTAACTTACCATGTGCATTGCACCTGACTGGGTCAGATGTATGTGAGAACTTCTTTAGCAAAGTTGGTGGCATGGTCGGAGTAGAGAGGGCATATGATTTTGCTGACTTACTTCATGCTAGTGGAACCCTTACTAGAGTTGCTAAAGAATAATCGAATCCCAAAGGGCTTCGTTTCAATAAATATCATAAGAAACAAATGAGTATCTGGAACAAATTGCATCAACAAACAGTAGAGGAAGGTGATGTCTTGTCACAATATGATTCAATTTCCACCGATAATAAAATTATAGAAGCTCTCAAGATAGGATTGGAGAATGCACAGGGAATTTTACAAGGTCTTGGCATGCAACCAAAAAGACACACAAAAGATTCTTGGTGGTTTAGACCATGAATAGAGGATCACAATGTTCCAACATTTGAAGATGTGGGTGAAGAAGTTGATAATTCTCCACCGGGTCATTCGACATCCATATTCCAATCTTCATCTTTTATGGTACTCAATGATAGTGAATTGCAAGCGATGGAAAGTGAGTGGAGGCACGAGTTGGATGGAGTTTTAGATTCCGTTAATGAAAATGTAAACATATATACCAAACCAGTGGTGGAGCTCAATGGAAAGGACATGTACAAATCTTGTTTGGTTAGTCAATTGAATGGAAACCCGACATTATCGAAAGATAGATTGACTAAAGTGAGGAATGGATTATACTTCAGGAGAGATGAGAGGGCCCCCAAAAAGGGTGTTGCAATTGGTTTTGGAATTGGATCAGATTGTGCAGTGTTGTTTGAGAGCGAGTCTATAGCTGTAGCTGAACATACTACAAGAAAAGGTGTATCTCAAAGTACAAAGTACGACGTTTCTTCTGGGACTTGGTACATTGGAAGAGTTCAAAGAATAAGAAAGAAGGATGGTAATAGGGTGTTTGATTACCATAATGACGTTGATCTTTTGGATAGGCCTGAAGGTGTTGAGATTCAATGTTGTTGGTACAATAGAATAAAGGGGCAACGCATGTACAAGTATGATTCAACAGATAATCTATTCATACAACTTGAATCTGTTATAGCAACGACAAACCTATCATACAATATCAAGAAAGACACATACAAGTTAGAAGAAAGCGACCACAGAAATTTTGAGGATTTCATTAAAAATTTAAATAGGGTGAAGTTTTCAAACCATTCTAATTTATCTTGTCTTGTGTACTACTATCTTATAACTTATTTACGAAGTAGTATTTTTTGTATTATTGTTGATTCATTTGTATAAATTTCATACTCATTTTATACTGATTTTAATTTATCTTATCTTCAGGTGCGGTGACTGGTTCGGATGCCGAACGATTGGGATAACTCTTATGTGAAGTTATCGATTGTCAAATATTTCTCTATGCGTTCTTGAAGCATGGTTCTTAAGGGTTGCTGAACTATTCGCTAGTTCAACAATTATGTATAATATTACTTTCAAAAGGATGAAACCAGTTTTTGTTTGTCAAATTTTGGTGCCCATGCCCATGTTAGAGCTGTCATATACTTTCTTTTGCTACTTCAATACTTAAATGGAATATTACTTAATGTGTGTTTCTTGAAATGTGTTTTCTAAATGTTTTCTTAAATGGCATATCATGTTCTTTAATTTCATCATGTTTGTGTGGAGTGCATATTAGCTCATTAGGAAATTGTGATTGTTGTCGATTCGAAAGATGGCTATGGTGTGGAAATATCTTGTTATAAAACTCATTGTTGTGCACCTGTTGTGGTATGGACTGGGTATGACTGGTTATACTTTCTATAACCAATGAATCTTATACAGTGATGACAAAAATATATAAAACAATGTACCTTGAGAGAGAGAACATATTATTGGTCTTGTTGGTCCTATAAAGGAGTTGCATGTCCACCTTATATGGTTCACCTTGACCTTTTGGGTTTGTTGTTTGTTTTGTTGTGGCCCCACCTGGGTTGACTCATGATCACCTCATGATCCTTTATCTTACTTTGTCCATAGGTGATGTTTATTAATGTTTTGATACCTTACCTTAAGGAGCATTACTGAACTCTCTCCCTCTGCATGATCTTTGCACGATCTTTGTTGATGCTCCATGTGATATCTTGCTACACCATCCCCGTGACTAGGATTTCCTTGTTACACCTTCCACGTGGTCACTTTACACCAGCGTGACCATGAATCTGTTGGATTTTGGGTCCTCCCCCAGCGTGACCGTGGCCTGTTTCTTGGGTGGACTGTGGGTTCTTCCATAGTGTAACCGTGACTCTGTTTCTTGGTGGAATGTGGATCCTTCACTAGCGTGACCATGATTTGTTTCTTTGCACTTTCTTGGTGGATTGTGGGTCCTTCAACAAGGCCGAAAAACCTATGTCTTAGTGATACCTTGAGAGGTCCTTCTCCAGCATGACTATGATCTGTTTTATTGGGTGGAATTTGGGTCATTCACCAGCATGAAAGTGATTTGTTTCTTGGTGGACTGTGGGTGCTTCACCAGCATGACTGTGATCTATTTTCTTGAGTGGACTATGGGTCCTTCCCCAACGTGACCGTGATCTATTTTCTTGGTGGACTATGTGTCCTTCTCTAGCATGACCATGATCTGTTTTCTCGGGTGGACCGTGGGTCCTTCCCTAGCGTGACCATGAGGTGACCATGAGCCTGTTTTCTTGTGTGGACTGTGGGGTCTTCCCCAGTGTGAAATTGAGTTTCACTTTATGGGTGGATTGTGTTTTTTCAAGCATGACTGTGCAAAGTATGCTTGTGTGTCTCTGCAGTATGTGACTGTATCCTTACCTAGCATGACTGTGTTGACAGATTGACTGTACTGGGTATGAATGTGCTTGTTGACTAAGAATTCTGGGTCAGTATGTTGTCCGTATGCTTATGCTTTAAGCCTCTCTGGATCTCTCGCAAGGTACATAAATTGTTTGTCAATATTGACTTGTCCCTTCGGTGACAAGATCAAATCTAAAAAATCTAAGTATATGCTTGATTCAATTATTGGTTATGATTGTTTACTGTTGATATCTAATGTACATTACCTTATCATGTTGTTACTGTACATGGCATTTGATGATTCTCGAGGACCAACTTTAACGCAGTGAATAATGGAGCGTTAAGTTGAAAGAGATGAAAATTATGTTTGTTTGGTTTTATTGAAAAGTATTGGTTTTCTTGAAAAGTATAGGAAGCTTACTTTATAATTCTCTTTTCCTTTTACTTTATAATTTTCTTGAAAAGTACTTGCAGGTCTCAAGGAGAACAATGAGGTTCTTTTATGGTGGATATGACCCATGTATTAAAGTATACGCAAATGAATATTTAAACAGGGTTGATGTTCAAGAAGCTCTTCATGCAAATGTTACAAGGATTCCTTTCAAATGGGCATTCTGCAAGTGGGTATCTGTATTCTAATCTCTAATAAGGTCATGTTATTTGTGATTCTAGATCATTTTAACTCTAGATATATTGGGATACAAAATGTTTGAGGGGAAAATGTCTTCACTCTTTATACTGCCTGGGTAGAAGACCTTGGTCATGTGATGTGGTCAGGGAAGGGCATATCATTTTCCAAATCCTCTGAATTTCTCAAATCCTCTTATTATGAGGGACTTTGACCCAAATTCCTATACGTGGGCATATGGCATGAATATATTTGACTTGCAAGAATGGAAAAAGTAGGACATGACAAGGATCTATCATAAATGGAAAAACCTGGTAAGTATACATTGACATTTTGCTTTTGGCTTCCTGGTGCTTTATTTGTGGTTTCTGCAATGAAGTGACATTAGCATTTGGTTTTGTCTAAAAATGACTATTGTGTGATGTTTTTTATCTTATAACAAGGACAGACAGCTATGGAAACTGGGCAGCCTGCCACTTGGGCTAATCACCTTTTACAACCTTAATTATGCACTAGTAGGTGACTAGGAGAACCCCTAATATTTAATGCCCTCGTGACATTCAACTTGAGAAAAGGAAAAAATTGCATAAATAGAACTTTGTTTTCTTTTCCAACCCCCATAAAGGACTTTCCTACATTGATCTGCATTCCATTAGCCAGACAATATAGGTCCAGTACTTCTCTTAAATTTTTAGTATCTTTGTGCAAACCATCGCAAAACAAAAGAATATCATCCACAAACAAAAGATGAGACAAAAATAATTTGGTTCCCACCTTTATACCTCTAAAATCCCCCAATTTTTTGGCCTCTAAAAGAGCTTTGTTAAGCCCTTCTGCTACCAACAAGAAAAACAAAGAGGAAAGAGGGCATCCCTACCTCAAACCCCTAACAGGCTTGAATATTTTTCAACAGAACAAAAGAAACCAATGAAATGAAATTCATAACCCAATTAACAAAGTGTAGATCAAAACCCCAGTAAATGAGCAACAACCTCAAATAGAGCCCGTTGGCCCTATCATATGGTTTAGACAGGTAAACTTTTATCACCATAGCACATAACCTCTTTACCTCAATTGAATGAAAAGCTTCCTAAGCCACCCCTACAACCTTATGAATATACCATCCAATGAACTATTTAAACTGTTCTTGGAGAATGGACCTAGATGGCAGAGCCTTTATCCATTTAGCAATTACTTTTGAACTAATTTTATAGATACAGTTACACAATGAAATTGGCTTGAATTCTTGAGAACTAATAGGATTATCAAACTTAGGGACAAGGGCTATAGAAGTGGACATGAAAGCTGTCAGGATCTTACCAGAAACCCTAGATTCCTTGAGAACCCTTAAGAGATTTTCCTACCAACACCTCATAAAATCTTAGAAAAACTCTATTGGCCATCCATCTAGGCTGGGGTTTTTGTCTTTTTTAAAGAATGCAAAATCTCCTGAAGCTCATCTTTTGTTACCTTCTCCAGCAAAGTTACAATGTCCTCCTCAAAGACAAAGCTAGGGAACAGAGTTGCCATTTTACAACTTCTGCTATTGTAGCTTTATTATGTTCCTTATAGAGACCATTGAAATGGGCAACCCCAACCCTGGACAGGTCCTCAAAAGAGGTCACCATAGAACCACCTGGACCCTGTAACTTCCAAATAGTATTTATATTTCTCTATAATTTGCAAATTGATGGAAACATTTGGTATTATCATCACCATTTTTCAGCCAAAGTGCTTGACTTTTATAACTACCAAGCTGCCTCTTTTTTCATCCTATAAGGCCCTCTTCTTCTCCTCTAAAACAAAAACCTTAGCCTTGTGATCTTCATTTGTAAATGTTGACAAATCTTGAAAATAGAGGAAGCCAAGGTGAGAGGAGAAGACACATTCCACTAACACACAAGCATTAAGTAAGTGATTCATTCATGAGAGTAGAGAAGGACTTTTAATATCTGGATTTGGCAGGAAGAAGAGTACAGTGACCAGGAAACTGTTGCAGGAGGTTGTGCCAGCTTGGTGGAGGTTTCAAACTAGTAGGGACAGTCATACAGGGCTGGTTGTACAACAAGCCTTAGGCCATTTTCTGTAGGCCGTACAGGGTAGCAGCAGGTGCAGGGGTTTTTTTGGGGGCAGATTTGTAGCAAGAAGATTTTCTCAAGGGGACAAATTTGCTAGATTTGTTGTAGATTGCATTTTCTTCATTGGGCCATTTTCCCAGTAAGGGAGCCCTTACATGCTTGTATATTATTTTAATAAAAAACAGATTTGAAGGGCATAAATTTTTTGTATGTGTTATTGAGAAGGTATGTTTTCCATTTTGCTTCCGTTGTTTATATCTGTTAACAAATTCTAGTCAGTTTAAATTATTTAATTAGTTGCGATTTAATTCTTGAAGGAAATCACTAGGAAATAACTATCTAGGTGGGCGGTATTAGAAAAATTAACACTTAGCAGTCCCATTGATCTGTTTGTGGTCACTTGTGGGACATGGATAAATTTATGGTGTCGTTGATGTCAACCTCATAATGAAAGATTGTTTGGCATAGTGTCATTGATGTCAACCTCGTAATGGAAGATTGTTTGACATAGCGTCATTGATGACAAGTTGTTTGTGTAGTATGACAACAATCATATGATCAAGGTATGATGGTTAATCAAGTTGGACAGTCAATGTGAAGAGTTTGACAGGTTCATGATGTCTCGTGGCAGTTAGAAAGGTGTTTGGTTATGGAGTGCCTATTTAAGATTGAAGCGGAGCAGTTCTGGTACCCCTATTCATTTTCGATACTCATCCTCATACATTAACATAGTTGTGAGCCTCTTGTTGGAAATCAGGCATGTTGGTTTTGTGTGCCCATGGATCGACATGGATCTCATCCATTGGATCATCTCTAAGTGTCACCGCTCAAGTGCTAGCCTCTAGTCAAAGTTTGGTCAAAGTGCTGAGTTTATGGATTATAGGAATGGTGTTTGAGTGATCTTGGCTCACATTGAAACTAACAGGTCCACATACAAACTATATTGGTTCTTGGCATGGTCTAGGCCTTGGCTATAATCCTAGTTTTAGTTGGACAAATATTGCAAGGGCAGCACTGAGTAGCATATTTTGGTAGTTAGAGTGAGTCTTGTCCACACTATGTGATTAGCAAAACTTTGAGTTCCTGTAGTTATGTCTCTTTGATTTCAGTAGTACCAAATCTTGTTTCCTGTAGTCATTTCATTCTCTTCCAGTAATGAATCAATATTCTAATGTTGAAATTATTTAGACAATCATTGCTTCTTGACAATAACACCTAAATATTCCAATTATTAAACTCCTTATTTCATATAGAATACAGTTGATTGCAAGGTCTGATCTTGTCACAGTTGATTGTAAAAACCAAATTTTGATAGTGGTCATATTATCTTCATTAGCACTGCTAATTTTGTACACTTCATTTTCAACATCCACATCTTTGTCATCAAATGATTCTTCTACCACATCATTAGTTTACCACTGTTTAGGCCCAGCAAAGTCAGCAGCAAATGCCATTTACAGCATTTTGTAGATGCATTCTATGCACGTGTGCCTGCAAGTCATTGTATATAGAAGAAATGTAGTCTCATGGCTTTTGTTTTGTAATTTTGTCATAGTAAATTCTCCACAAAAGTTGTTTGTCTTTACCACAGTACTTACAGTGTTCATAAGAGGTTCACAGATATTTGTTTATGAGCTTTAAATATAGTTTTTTTCTGTTGCTCTACACTTATGTATGAATGGCTTGGTTTGTGCTGTAAAAAATACTAAGCAGTTAGAATGTTTTTCTATACTTATAGATTCGTTATGTTACATGTGACTTGAGAGATTGAGCCATGAATGCCCCGAGGATAAAACATGTGTACTAGTTATAGCAAATTTAGAGGTTCCAACATGATGAACCTTGTCCACTCCACATAATTCTTTTAATAGTTAAATGGCCCTTTACTGTTGGAATATGATTTAAAATTATTTCTCTTTAACTAACTACAATTTAACTTCGATTGTTAGACTTCACATATAAAAAATCAAAAAAGTCAAAGCCATTTGATAGAAGTAGAAATCTGCTCGGATACTGTTCACAGAGATACTGTTATTTCTCTCCAAACAGATTTTAGATAATAAACATTCTGTAATACTGTTATTTCACTGTAAACAAATTTTAGATAATAAACATTATGTGAGAAGCACTAGAGTAGCACTATGAAGGAGGGTCTGAAATGATTTAGGAGCTTGCTTTTCTTGGAAATTTATAAATGGCAATGGCCTGATAATCTTACTTACAATTTTTCATGTTTCCTAAAAAAAAATGGATAAAAGGCTCCATTTAAAAGGGAGAAAACACTTCCTATGTGACTTTGGGGTGTAGTGGTCCAAAGCTGCTGATAAGTAAAATTCTTAGTATAAAAAAAATGATGTTTTGATTAAATTCTTAAAATGGCAAAACTTGTCATAGCTTCGTTGTCAAATTGTGTTGTCAAATTGCAGTGAGAACAACCATCAGTAGCTGCTATCAGCAAATGGGAGTTAACTCATCACTTGTTAAAGGTTTTGACAACTCTATAACCTATTCTTTTAAGGATTTTAAAGAAGAATGATGACATCCTTTTGGATCTTTTGACAATATTTGATGAGAAAATTACCTAGTGACAGGAAATTTTCCCGTCAAATTGCAGGAATTACGGGTAAAATTCCATCCCTACACACCACTTGAAATAACATATGGGTGGTCCCTATGGGGCAGACTTCCATACATGTTTCCTTACATTATAGAAAGCTAAGCTAATCAGAAGCAGTTTAAAATCTTACTAAAAGTAATCATATAGCAGCATTGAGATTATTAAGCCTACATTATTTTTTTAAATGTGTAAATAAAATATATATAATGTGTGATTTAGTGAAAAATATTGTTAGCTAAACACATTGTTTGACATCTGTTACACAAACTAGATTACCAAGGAGCTCAGGCATGGTAGTACTGGGTGATAGAAATCAACCTTCTAGGTAATCATTAGGCTTTAGGGTGACTGGAAGCAAAACTGCAAGGTTTCAGATGACAGGGTAGGCTGTTCTTTAGGTTGTTCCACAATGTTCAAGGTATGTGATCTATGTGCTCTGTTGAATAAAGAAGTGAATTAAAGTTTAGGCTTGTGTTGAGAATCCATTTTTTTAAGAATGTCACTGTAATACTATTTCATGTGGATGGTCACACAACTAATATAAGACTTTCACTTGTCTAAGCTTGTTTGATTTTTCTAAATGCAACTTAGAGAGGATTGATCGCAATCCATTAATCTTATGGTCAAAGAAAAATACTAAATAGTAAGGTTTTGTTGTAGAAGAAGTAAGGAACTCAAAATTTCTACTAACATACTATCATGCAGGCTAATAGTGAACACCATATGGCAAAGGCCATAGTGGATTATACCCGAAAATTGAGAGGCAAATATGGGTCATTTACTCATAGTCTTCATGGTCCATGCATGTCCACTCGAATTGCATCATCATAAATGAGGAGGATTATTATTTTCTTCTCTTGTTCTCCTTGTTTCCATCAGTATCATGTGCTAGGTATTTCAACAAGGGGTGGCTAGTCTCTTGAGAAGGTCTCATATCCCATAGATCAAGGAGAGGAGTGCATATCTTTGTGTTGGGGGGGTCATAAAGTTCATTTTATTGAACAAAGAGGAGAAAGACCATAGAGGGAGTAGCCTTAGTTCATTGTTAAGGAACCCTACACACTTATGAATAATTATTTTGCATGGTGAGGGAAAAGAATGAATGTCGAGTATCATGTCAATATACTAGGTAGAAATCTAAAGGGGTATAAAAAATGTAAATGAAAAAATTGATACATGCAATATACAGTGGAAATAGGGGTTTTTTTAAATTGGGAACGCATATTGGGAGGGGGTTTAAAAAAATTGATTTTGGGAGGTATTTTCCAATATTTTTTGAAAATAGGGCTATTGTTTCATATGCCATGAACGAATGTGCTATGGCATGGTTTCACTAAGTGAAGACCCCGTGACACAATTTGCAAGGAAACTTAACCTTACGTTTAGAGTGCTTGTCCCCCCCAGCATTACGGTCGTTCTTGTCATTAAAATTGGCATTTTCATTCTTGTTCCCACCCTTACGATTGTTTTTACCCTTTTTCTTATTCCTTCCAGGCTACTGGTCCGACGATTGCATGAAAAGTACACTCGCCATTTGGGTGGGTTGAGACAAAGCCGTGGCCTGTCTCAACCCACAATGTCATCGGCATGTGGTCCAGGCTTGATCTTGGGATTGAAACTAGAACGCGGAGCATTAGGTATGATCTCATATAACAGTCCGGATTGAGCATAAATCAATCCAATTCTTGTGCCCTAAAAATTGCTTGTTCCTCGTTCTGAACTTCGGATGTAGAAACATCCTTTGCGATGTAAGGTAGCAACGATTTAAGGAACCACTCAAGGAGAAACTCCGGTAGTATGAAAGCTTTAATCAACCTCTTCCATCTACACCACTCTTGGATATGGTCCGAGATATGTGTGGCTTTGTCTTGTCGAAATGTCGACAAGAGTTCTGTACCAATGTCGTAATGCATGGGTAGCTAAAAGTGATTGAGGAAAGTCATAGCAAGGTCATTGAATAAAACGAATGCCCCCCTCGGTAACTTTATGTACCATTTCACTGCAAGGCCGGTGAGGGTGCATTGAAATAGCCTTAAACGGATTGAGTCATCGTGTAAGGAATTGGAAGAGCACCAAAGGTGAAAGGTAGTGACATGTTCACTAGGATCTTTTCTTGGTTTGCCCTCGAATTTGGGAATGTCTGAGGGAAGCTTATTAGGGATAGCTGGCCAAGCCGAGTCATGAGATAACGGATTGTTCATTAGTCTCGACAAGTCAGGTAAATTTAACATTGCAAGGAAAGGGAGCCTAGGTTGAGCTGGTCTATGCCATGCTCCCTGATAGTTTTGGTTCATATAAGGTTGACTACTGTAAATACCATGGTCTTGGCCATAATATCCTCCTCTCGTTTGACCCATGTAGGGATGCATGGAAGCATTATGATGTGGTGTACCTTGACTATGCAGTGCTACAAAGCCATAATTAGAGGAGTAAGTGGGTTGTTGATACCCGTACCCATAAGGTTGATAGCTCTGTCCATACTGCGGTCCATAAGATTGTCCATGAGAAGCTCCATAAGATGTCCCATGGGATGTCCCATGAGAAGCTCCATAAGTAGGGATATGGGGAACTCCTTGCGATGGATCGTAAGATGATCCAGAAACAGGAATATGACCTCTTGAGGCAACAGGAGATACTTGACTATGAGATACCACTGTGCGAGCAGTCACAGTACGAACATGACTAGTAGCAACATTCCGACCCGAAGGACCACGTGAATGAGGGGGAGGAAGGGTTGTCAAAAATGCATTCGAAGGAGTAGGAATTGAGGACGAAGGGACATGTGAAGGGATGTAAGTGGTATTCCCTATGGTCACTCGTCTCAGTTTTGGTATCCGCATATGACTACTAACACTAGGTCTAGGGTGAACATGTGAGGTAGCTTCCACCGTCGAGACGGAAGGTGCAATGTGACTAGTGCTCCCAAATCTCTCCGCACGGAAAGGAATAGGAGTGCCCCCAAGCGTAGTGCTAGGTTCAATTTCTGACTCGGCATGATGTGCTAGATCATGTGCAGGGATATCAAGCATGCCATAACGAACATGACTAGTGCTTATGGGTTCATGGTGAGTCTCGTCGCCCAGAAACCAATACTTGCGACCTATTAATGAGGGATCATAACTGGAATGTGAAGGTATTTCTGGTGAAGGATCATATACATGAGTAGGATCATCCTCCCCAAACTCTTGAGGTGGAGAAGACATCTCAGGAATCTCGTCCTCGCAATCTCCCATCGTGTGTGAATCAATGTGAGAAGTAGTCCACCCGGACTGTCTGTTTCTCTCTCCCAATGGAGGAGGAGATGTGGAAGGTGGAAGCCCTGCTAAATGACGAGAACGACAAAGTGCCGCACCCAAATCCACAATGACTCAAGAAATGAAAAAGACTCTTTCTAATTATGCAAACCCTAGGCAAACTAGCGTGCACAGAGCATACACCTATACAATGTAAAGTGAAATCACAAGCAAACAAGGGTAGGATATGTGAGCTCCCAAATGAAGCAAGTATGTCTCGCCTAGGAGAGGCTTGAGACTCCCATACACAACAAGCGGAGGTTCGTAACCAATTATAGTGGCCCTCAGCTTCAACGCATATAGCGACTGTGCTGTCCGACCCCTACCTGGCCAGGACACCTGCAGAATAACCTCTGTGAAGTACCCCCACGATAACCTAGGTAAACCAACTAAGGTCACCTTAATATAATCAATGCTCAGGCAGACAGTTGCAGGCGGGATTGACCGTATGGGCAGGGTAGCAAAGCCCAAAACTCTCAAAAGAGCCCCTAGATACGAATACAATCCTGGAAATATCTCCGGTGCTACTCAGTTATGACCAAGGGTCATCCCAATCATTAACCACTCACACTGCCTCGTGCTTAACTCCCTTGTAAGAGGAGGATCCTGAGAAACACTAATTATACCAAGGAATTTCACACTCTCACCTGGACAGACACATACATGTTTCGTTTAGTGGTCTTGGAGAATTTACTCACAATGAACTATTCCAAGACCCTAAAACCTAATCTTGTTGGTGCACCCTATAAAAGAAAAGAGTGTAATTCATTTTATTATGCGTTGATTTTAATTGGCTTATTACTCAAAAGGGCAAATGATCGTGCAACTAATGGTGTTATGACGCAACAAGAAGTAAAATGCACACCTAACAATCAATGCAAATGCACCGTGTCAAATGAAAAATGGGGTATGCTACTACGTGAAATGAAAAATTTTCCTTCAAATGAAAATGCAATCATTTCTATATGAAAAATCTGACTAATACTTCTCCAAGCAAACCTAGTGCAAGTACCATGCAAAATGCAGTGATGCATAATGATGCAAAGAAGCAAATATTTTTGTATTTTTTGAATTAAAAGGAGATAATAAAGCAAAAGAATGACTCTAACACCCCTAGACTCTGCAAGCACTATCAAACAACACACACGCAAAGCACTAAGGTAAAAGAGACCTAATGCACTAATCCCAAAACAAAAAATAGAAAATGCAATGACATGAACATTCTTAAAAAATTCAAAAAAAGCGTCTCTAGTCAGAAACAGAGGTGTATAGAGACTCTAGAAGCATCCAAGGAGACTTAGAAATCATCAAAACTCACCCAGCAACACTTTCCCCTCAAAGGCAAAACTTAGGGCATACGCGACTGTGTGCAAAAAACCCGCGTATATATGCGGATATCCCAGTAAAAACCGCGTGTACACGCGACTGTGAAGACAAAACCCGCGTACAGGAAGAAAAAGAGATAAAAAAGAAGGTAAACAGACAAGCTGAGACAAAATTTACTCCTATCAAACATTACCAGGCAAACATGCCCCCATACCCGACTCAGAAACAGAGAAATCAGAGCAATTCAAGAACATTGAATGCCGATAAAAACCCCCAAAGGAAATGACTAGGAACTCCCCAATATGGTTGCCAATTCTATTACGGAGAAAACTTCCTATGGCTTGGGGTACCACAACAGACAGGGTAACCGCAGAAATCAATCCTTTCCTATATGCAAGAGAAACCAAACATCTAACACTAAAGGATCTCGAAACGTACCTTATTCCAAACGATTGATGTAGATCCCCGTTGAGCTTTTCCACTCTCACTTGTATTAATAATTTGCTCTCTCAACATTCAGCAAACAAGACAAGCATGCTATATAATTGTGTTAGACCTACTTTAGCATATATAATCAATAACATATAAGCATTTAAATGCATCCATGGGTTCAATACTCATTTAAATACACATTATTGGACAAGAAAAGATATTTTTATTAATATAATAAGAGATTACAATAGAGACAACCTCTATCGGCACGTCTGCGAATCGGAGAAACTGAGTCCTCCACCTAGGACTCCACCACTTTAATCCTCCATCTCTCGATAGCAAGCTCATAAGCAAAGGCAAGCTTGGGAAGAACACAAAGTGCTCCAAGGGACAAAGGGATGCAGACTCAAGTATAAGCTCCGACAACAATGGACTATAGTTTTCTTGCTCTTCATTTCCTCCTCTTTCAATGTATCCAAAGGGTTCCTTATATAGTGCTTTAATGGGGTAATGGAAGGTCAAATCCGAGCGATCTCAAGGCATATGGAATGCCAAGAGACAAGTGACTCAGATCCACATCAAGGAAAACTCCAAAACTATTTGGCCTCTTGTACACATCTCGATGTACACGAGTTTAAGGGTCAAATACGTGTATATACGCAAGAATAGGTTTAAAAATCACGTATAGTAAATAATGCATGTTTTTAGGGATGATCTTGGAAACATCAAAGGTACAAAAATAGTCCATGGGGTCTAAAGAGTTTGCAGAGGGACAGGGAAGGCCATAAAGGTGTGATCCACCATGTGTGGTAAAATCAATTATATTTGCTTACATCACAAGTAAAGAGTGACACTTACTTAAGCATGCCACATCTGAGGAACATAGGCCATGCTCGTCAGGGCTCTTAGTCTCAGTAGATAAGGGAGGCCAAGATAATTGAAGAAGAGGTGGGATTCGGTGAAGAAGAGGAGGCCCCTCGGCAGGAAAATGATGCCATGCCTATTCCTCATGTCACAATTCCATGTCTGATTCTTCATCGAAACATGAAAAATGAAGAAGGCATCGAAGCAAGCACTCTAAGGGAAAATAACGACATGTATTTGTGTACTAAGAATATGCAAATTGATGCAGAGGCCTCCTTATGGGGATGTAAAATCACGTGGGAATATGAAAACACATTGACAATGTTGATCTTGACCACCTAATTGAAATTCCCCAGTGGTCCAATAACAACTGGCACCCAGTTGGCGCAAGGTGTGCCACATTCAGTCATATGTTCTCTCACTCCATTGACCCAGCTCAAACTCTTTTAGAGGAATGTCGTAGTATGGACGGTTTGGAAGTTGGCATCTCGTTGATGAAGATCTCATCCTCATTTTTGATATACGTAGAGATGTAATAAACCTTCATTTTCAGATGGAGTAGTACGAGAAAGGGCAGAAGGTGTTGATGGAAATTTTCTCTCAAGTGGCTTGTCCAAACCTAGTTGTGGATTCAACCCCAATTGTGAAAAGAAACCATAATATGATCGTCCCTTCGGTCCCGAGCAATCTGTCAATCCTTCCACTGCTGCAAGACCATCCTTCAACACTTAGCCAAACATGCCGACCTTTTTTGTTGTCTTAGCTCTTTTGTTAGCTCTTTTTTCATATAGCTTTTGCTTGTGGTTCTATAAAGCATAGTTCACTTGGTCTTTTGTCTAAACATTCTCAACAATTTTTGAAAATTTTGAGCCCAGTTGGTGTAGCTAAACTTTGAAATTGGTTTGGGTATGGGTTGATTTCCATTTTTTGGTAGCCTAGACTTAGGATGATTGTACTTGTAACTATTATAACTAGTAAAACGCCTTCTAACTTACAAAAAAAAGTTGTATTAAGTTAAATAGGGCTTGCCTTAGAAAGAATCATATTTTCCCATTGACTTATAGAAATATTAGAGGTGCTACGATGCCTACTTTATTTCCTTAACTTGCATATAGTACTGTAGTATTGGTTTTACAGTCAACACCATAGCTCAATTTGCTCCCACAGTGCTAATAGCCATAAAATTCATTTTCAAGCAATTTTGCTAGTGTACAATACCCAACTATTACTTTTTCAACATTTAGACAAACATAGGTAACTCAATATTCCATTTCCAAACCAAAACGAGAGATTTTGCCTCCATTAGCTTAGATTTGGTGCTTACGATTATAGCATCTTGAATGCTCTTCGAGGGAGTTTTGGGGTTTAGAGCTTCCCAATTGAAGTTAACTTACCATTTTTACAAAAATCCACTCAAAAGCAAATTCTTTTCATGCCTTTGGCCATTCTTTGTAGTTGCTTGTATGTGAATGTTATTGATTTTTGCTGCATAAAAGATAAATTTTACAAGCATTTAAATGTGCTAAAGTTAAGAGGAATGTTTAAGGCATGAGCACTTTTTGGCCTTTCTTGGAGCTTATACAATAAATTTGTCATTTCATAGTCTTTTTGGGAAAAATGTCAATATGACCATTGGAGTTACCTGTAGAATAGGTGCACCATTTACTCATTACCATAGTATCCATTGCCACGTTTGCTACTCCAAGCCTTGGAAGATACCCTCCATTAAAGGCACAAGTAAGTAAAACTTGTTTGAAACACTTACAATGGGATCTTGTATTAGCTTATGGCAATTGTTGATTATAGTGTTAGCATGCCTACATTTTTTACATGAGAGGTTTGAATATAGAATTAGGGTAAAATTGTTTGAAAAGTTTGCATGCTTGTTAAATGCACTAAATTTGAAAATCCTAAGAAAAATTGATCATTTTATGAAAGTCTATCATTTGTCTTAGTTGTTGCTTCTATTTTTGCTCGACCTAGTTGTGACTTAAGTTGCTCAAAGAGTTATTGCACACCTGATGGGAAATATCCTATATGTTGGACAATGTCTCAACTCTTTTGAGTTCACGTTAGAAATGCCAAATGTTCATTTGTTTATTTTTTAAAGCTTTTTTGGAATGGACAATGAATCAAGATGCATTTCTTTTCCTTGATGAAGTAAGATAATTTGATATTTGAATCTTTCCTTCTTGTAACGTTAAATCATGAATCAATATTGTTTAAAAGTTAGAGGCTATTGATGTATGCATTTTTCAAGTTTGAAAATTAGCTTCGTTTTTTTATCAAGCTCTAATTGTGTAGTTTATTTTTTCTTTTAATATGTGTGGATATTGTTTTTTATGAAACAAATGAAACAAATTATTGCATTTGTCTCCTTACTTTGGGTGATTTTAGAGTTAAGGTTGTGAAAATGGTTGTTTCCCTTGTTGAGATGGGATGGGAGTTTTCCCCAAAACAATTCATTCCCCTTGTATAGAGGAGGTAGTTGGTTAACTATGGGGTTTGAATGGGTTTCTAAACCAAAATTGTTGGTAGTTATTGACTACTTAGGATTGGTTTTGGGTTGGAATGCCACTTATATGGCACTTTTTCCTAGAAAAATAATAAAATTATTCTAGATCATCCGCAACTAATGTTGTGAAGTCAACAATGAACAAAATGATGTGGTGGTTATGTAAAGTGTATTCTCTAAGGTGGCATTTTCCTTCTTTGGGATAATGAAACAAGAGAAACCTTGTCAAGATGGCATGTGTGGCATCTCTATGAAAAACATCCCATCTAGATGGCATAAACATGTGTGCAAGCAATCCTTCAAGAGTGGAAATGAAACATTGCTCATTGGGCAAAGAGAGTATCCACCCTAGATATGGTGAACCTTGAGGCTTGGTGCGACAACACCAGATTGCTCATGTCCTCATTCACCAGGGTGGATATCATTCATGTCTATAGGGAACATAACACGAGGGTAGACACCTTATCCAAGGAGGGGTTGTGTTTGGCTCCTGGTCATCTCTTGCTTACTGAATCATATGATGAAGAGTTTATTGGGGAAGACTCTTTACAACTTTTTTAGAATTTGCTCATTCTACTTCAGTTATTGATCACATTATATATATTGAGCTATATCTGGTTACGCTGAGCAGCAGTTTCTGGAATACTGAGGATCACTCACCTACTTGGATAAGGTACCTGGGCTGCTGTTATGTTCTTTATGGACATATCATGACTGATGTATATTTTTGTGCCCACCTATGAGAGGACCATTACATGTATTGATACCCAGGTGCTAATTGTTTTCATGTCATCTTGGGTTGTATCATATTTCTGTTTGTATTGTTTTTGCATGCTTTGTTCTTTTACTGATCTGATGGACCCATTGGGGTCATGACAATATTCTGCTGATGTACAAGGTTACCTTTGATTCAACTGAATATCAAGGAACTGCTTTTTTCGACTAAAAAAAAAAGAGTGGAAATGAAACATGTGCGCATGTAATCCTCCAAGAGTGGGACATGAAAACATCCCATCAAAAGGTGTTGAACCAAGACAAAAAATGGCCATGCCCACACTTGTGTTCCTTCAATGGAAACATCACATCAAATATGCATGCGATGCATGGTAATGTTGCTCCAAAGTGAGTTATTCTAACTTTAACGAGTGCCTTTCTACAACGGGATTAATGGTTGCAACAACAAACTTCTCCAAGGATATTAATAAGATATACATCATACTAATAGATTTCCCCAAGTGGGATAATCTTGAAACAAATTGCAACACTATATAACTACTCTTTACTTAGGGATTTCATGACATAAGCATTTTGAACTTGCAAGTGATTTACTTTTGATGTGTGCCTTGAAATTACCAGCTATGTAATCACAATGGTTGTCATATCATATTAGAGTGCTTCTATTGAACCTTCATTCATGATGGTTATTTTACTTCAAATGTTGGTAGGGGAAGATCAACTATTGACCAAATATGTGATACAGGGTCATCCAAGTGAGAACCTCCAGTATTGGTTGAAAAGACTAGTGTGATTCAGGATTTTGAGTGAACTAATGATCAACTACAATAATCCTTTATGATGTATAATTGGGGAGAAAATATGTAAGAATCATGCCAAGAGATGTTGGAAACCCTGAATATTAGATGTCAAATGGGCATTATAGATATGTTTCGACACATCATGCCTCATGCCTATACTTCCTAAACTTAGGTACAAGAATTAGCACCAATTTCTATTACAACAAAGCAAATCTAATGTCCCTTTAACATGCTAATGATTTTAGGTTGGTCCCATCCAAAATTCTATTTGTATAATCAAGTTGGCTACATTAAATTCTATGTTCAACTGCCAAATCCATCAATCAATCACCTAATTGCAAACTTGATGTCAAGGGTAATGACTTGCTTCCAACTCTAAACCTAAACATCTCATCCCTTCTTTACAAAGCAATTTTAAAACTATCCTTCATCATTATGATAAGCTCGAAAATCTAGACTGTTGCAAATAGATATGAATTTATTGGTGAATAAATAAGATCCTCAATGTGTGGCTAATTGTAATATCGTAAATCATTGGAAACTTTACCTCTTGGAGTTTTAATTTTATCTAATGACAATGTGACATTGAACTAAATGATTTTTCTTCCTATAAACATTTGCTTATGAGTAACATGGTGGATGAGTCGTGACAATCTTGTTTGGAGATTACACATATTAGGGAATATGCGGGAATATGCATGTGTGTCATGGGGATATATAATTTTCATAATTATTTTCTCTTACTTCTAGGTTATGGGGGTGGGGAAAAGTTGGCAATAGAAGGTAGTGACCCAATCTTAAGATGATTTAGCAATATTGAAAAAAAGATTTGAGAGGTTTAGATTTACCCCACTTAGGACACTTATAACGAATGATTTAGTTTGTGTCTAAGAGCTAAACTACCCAAAATAAGTGGCCATCCAACAAAATCCTTTTTGGGATCCCCTAGTAGCTTCCAAACACCGCAAAGGATTGAGTGAGAAGCTCCTCACACAAAAGCATCCATCAAGAATGCTACGACCATTTTCCATCAAGAAAACAAGGAATGCTAGCAGGCATTTACAAGAGAAGGTGACACCAACTAGCCTTAAAGAGCCTCTAGAAAGGCATCAATCAAATATTTTGGAAATATCTAGTTTATCGACAATTGCTTAAGACATTTCATGATATTTTTGTTTTAGGTTACAACCATGGACAAGAATCCAAACAATCCATCCACGTTTTTGGTTGTTGTTGTGAAAGGAAATAATAAATGCGGCTTATCATATATTTAATTGATCTTTGTCCGATATACGAGTGGTGTGGGTTAATTGTTGGTAGCATAACTCTAACATCGACTATCTAGACAATACTCGACGTTAGTTCAATGAATTATCCACATTTTGTTTTGCTCAATGAAATTGTAGATGTGGCTTATCAGACGTTAGCTCCACATTAGAAACGTCTATTTTCAGACGTTAGGTCCATGTTCCAAACGTCTTTTTTAGGACGTTACACCGATGTTAGGTCTACGCTGCACCTATCTCTTTTCAGACTTAAGACCGGCGTTAGGTTTATGTTGGCAAACTCTCTTTTCGAACTTAAGACCAACGTTAGGTCTACCTTGCCAATGTCTCTTTTCAGACATTAGGTCTACATTGCACATGTCTCTTTTCAAACGTACCACTGATGTCTGGTCTACGTTGCGAATGCCTATTTTCATATGCTACTCTGACATTAGGTCAACCTTGTCGACGTCTCTTTTTGGACATGACACCAACATTGAGTCTTCTTTGCAAACATATATTTTTAGAGGTATGTTGGGCATTACTTCCACGCTAAGTAGTGTCGCTTTTTGGACATGCAACTGACATTATACAAACGTCTATTTTTGGATGTTCAACAAACGTTAGGTCCACGCTTTTTTAACTATATGATTCTTGGAAAAAATTAGTTCTTATTTGTCTCTTAAGTTATGATGTCGCTTAAGCAACGTATTGCTATAGACATTTGTCCGAAATTTGTACCCACACCCATCTGACCCTAAGAAACATTGAATGAGACACTTAAATCCAGTAGTGTGAGAGATCTCCCTTAAAATCCGCGAGTTCCACAAAATATATAAAACCTTCTTTCACTAATAGTGCTTGCTTTGAAAGAAGGCCAACTTCTTCATTATATATAAA
Source organism: Pseudotsuga menziesii (assembly GCA_001517045.1). Lineage (NCBI taxonomy): Eukaryota > Viridiplantae > Streptophyta > Pinopsida > Pinales > Pinaceae > Pseudotsuga > Pseudotsuga menziesii. The sequence goes on from LPNX010207631.1 coordinate 297,320, forward strand.
ACCTTCATTCACTGACAATGCTTGCTTTGAAAGAAGGTTAGCTTTCAAAGCAAGCACTGTTAGTGAATGAAGGTCTTATATATTTTGTGGAATTGCTGGATTCAAGGGAGCTATCTTAGGGCAACATTCAAATATTTTAATTTTTTGTTTTAAAAAGTATGATGAATAGTTTGGATCATTAATTTTTCTTAGGAGTTAAGGATGTCATTGTGATATGTTTTTTTTTTGATATTATGGTGATATGCATTTAGCTTTGGCTATAAGGGCTTCTCGTGTTACAATTTTGTTTTTCTCGATGCAACAATCATGGGGAAACCCACCAAGTACTTCTTTCATTTTGAGGATGGTACCCACTGTAAACCAATCGGTTGCAGTTTTGACAACCTAACCTGGTAGGGACATCGAGTGAGGCCCTTTTATATGGATAGCCACCTAGGGATTTGACCCTGCAACCTTCTACTTGCTATTCACAGCACTCAACCACTCAAACTAACCCACAAGACGTTTTCCTCATATTACAGTTATACCAATATAAATCATTTATTTTTTGAAAGAGAATAATATATATTTTATACAAATATATTAAATACATGTCTATGGAGATATACTTAGGCCAAACACATTAATATAATTTATATTTATTGAGATATACCTATAACAAACACATTAATATAATTAACGTGATTGTTTCTAATTGCAATTCAATTTAACTTGCATGGAAGGGGTTACCTTTCTACCTGACCATTTGCACCAATCGGACTCCCTGGTTCGCGTGAGCTTTCACATCACGCATTGTTGGTCGTTCGTTGCAAATGGTCGGGTGGAAAGCTATCTCGCATATGGAACACTCGAGGGGAAATTTAATCAAGAAGATGTAGTTGAGGTTTTAACTATGCCAAAGCTCCAGAGTTAAACATAGCCCAACTATATGGGTTTTTAGGGTTAGGGTTAGGGTTTAACTACAAGGGAATATAATAGTGTTGATGAAGAGTAGAGGAAGCGTAGACGAAGAAGAGTCACGCAAGAAGAGTAGTGGAAGAAGCCCAGCGAGGGAAGCAGTGGAATGCTTCCCGTATTTCACTATCATCTACCCTCCCTATCAGGAAGCCAAAGGTCCTGCATTTTAACACATGAGAGTGCGTTCATTCTCAGGTTTAATTGCTCGGAGTTCTTTGCAACAGGATGTGGAATAGCTTATGAGTTCTCTATTGCCCGTATAATTGAATGCTGCATTGCTTTTATTATTTATCATTTATCCACCATCTCTTCCAATGCCTTCATAATCCCAGGTAAGCGCCTTAAATTGCTTAGCTGATTCATGGGAGGCAGAAATTAACTATGGAAGTTTCGCTGACAGCATCCTTATTTTATGGGTGTTTTCTGATAGTAGCTTACCATACAAGCCAAGTTGATCAGAACCTCTAAGTTAAGTTAATGCACTAGGATATATGTTGGCCACTTCACGGGTCTATTGTCTTTTTCCTTTTTGGGTTGTTTGAGAAATACGCCTTGACAGTCCCAAGTGAGTTGTTTAGATTGCGTGTCTGGTTCTCTTGGTTCGTCGTTTAACACCTCTAGAAGGGTTTTTTTTATTGAAGTTTTCCATATGATCCCAGTGCAGTAAGCCCCCAAATACTGTGATTTAAGGCTCTAATAGAAAATACCAATGCGCTTCTCTTCTATATTATTTAAACATATATAATGTGAATTTCTGACTGTGTGCGCACAAAAGGCATCACTCATTAGTTTTCACTATCCTGAAAAGGAGTTTCCTTTTGTACAGGATCTATGTCAGTGTGATTGATCTACTGGAAATGGTTGGTATTTGCTTTACTGTATAGGGTTTTGTATTTTTCCACTTTTCAGGCAGATGCATCTGTGGCTTTATGTGCATCTGAACTTCATTGAATTATTGGTCATCGGATCCAAATTCCACAATACCACTAGCATAAATTCATTTGAAATCTATCAAATATTAGGTGTGAACTTTCTCTGATATTTCTGAATCCATATTTGCAACACTCGTGTACAGTTACACAACACTGGTTCACACACAGGAGAACACATCGCTTCTTTTCGTGCAATTAGAACTATAATTTATTTTATTTTAAGTTGAGTAAAGTAACGTGTTTATCACACAACCATACTCTCATTACTCTCATTCACAGTGGCTTGAGATGCCTTTAGTGGTTGCTTATAATTTTTGTTATTATTTGTTGGTGCAATATAGCTTGTAGTTGTTCTAGTGACCCTAGGCAAGCTTAAAATTCATTCACTTTTAAATGAAGGGGTTTATATATGAATGCTTAAAGCTCAGTGCACCTTTATGTGCTTAAAGGAAAGGCAGGCCTTACACATGGATATCGGCTCACTTAACAGTCTTATGCTATGCTTTTGCATCTTCTGAACTTTTATTGTCGATTCTTCATGATTGCTTTCTTGTTTGCTCTGGCTTGTGATACCAGTGTTATGAACGTTGCTACAACGGTATCATTTGTTTTATTTGTCGGGCTTTGAGTCTTCTATTATAGATTGCTCCAATAATTCTCCGGGCATGTTATCTATAAGAGGCCACTTTAGTCTATATGATCTTCCCCTCTGTATAGGTGCATGGTTGCTTGTTATGGCTCAGTTTGTTGTCATTGCATTTATCTGCTGCAATAAATCATGTCTTCATTTATCTGCTTTAATATAGCCTGTAGTGGTTCTAGAGATCCTAGGCAAACTTAAATTCATTCACTTTCAAATGAGGGGGTCTCTCAGTGAATGCATAAAGCTCAGTGGGGTTTCTCAGTGAATGTTTAAAGCTCAGTGCACCTTCATGTACATGAAGAGAAGACAGGTTTTACTAGTATGTGTATTGTCTCACTTAGAGCCTTATGCTATGTTGTTGCAGCTTCTGAGCCTCAAACTTTTACTGTCGTTTCTCTATGATTGATTTCTGGTTTGCTCTGGTTTGAACGTTGCTACAAGTTACAACGGTATTATTTGTTTTAATAGTTGAACGGTATCATTTGTTTTAATAGTTGAGTTTTGAATCTAGCATTACAAATTGCTCCACATGCCTGTTTCTTTGTGTACATTTCATGCATTTTATATATAGAAGGTCATTTTAGTCATTATCTTTCCCCTCTGTTTAGGTGCATGATTGTTATGGCCCAGTTTGTTGTGTTCTTTCCCAATGTGCATCTTATATAGGAGGCATGAATTTAGCCTCTGCTGTTTCATTGCTTTATGTTTTCTTTCTGGGAAATGTCGGTGTGGAATTAAACAAGGCACAGAAAATAAGAACCCAGAGAGCAATAGAGTTTCACCAAGAGCAGGAAAAAGCACTTGCTACATAAAAAACTGTTGTATATAAACTAACATAAAAGACTACTCAAAGCAGGCGGGAGAATTGGTTGAGAGCTTTACAAACCAGAAGTGTGAGCTTACTTGCAATGTGCACCAACACCCCCCCCCCCTTCCCCGCTCCTCTTAAAGCGAGAGCAGCAAAACACAAAAATACACAAAAATGGGTCAAGACAACAAGGCCTCATAAGGTACCCATATACTAAATGATCAAAACATAGATTGGAAAATATGAAGGAGAATTGAGAGGGAAAACATAGATTGGAAAATATGAAGGAGAATTGAGACTACCCCCCTCAAGGACAATGTCTTTCACCCCAAGCAAGGTACAAACCTGTACATATCTAGTTTGTCCCATCAGCAACCTGCAATTCAGTCATACAGTATTGCAAATCAATGGTCTGCAAATGAATCAGTGGTTGGACGTAATAAATGTAAACTTCTATATGCTTGGTGCATTGATGCTCCACAGGTTTCTTGGAAATATGGATATCACTCTGATTATTGCACCAAATTAGAGTGGCCTGCACTTGATGTAGACAAAACTTGGATAAGATCTAAGATCTGTTGAATCCAAATAGACTTAGTAGCAACATTAACAAGACACTATTCTCTGCTTTTGTAGAATAAAGGGCAATTGCTGCTTTGCTGGGCCAGACAATTGGGCCAGAACCAAGATGGAAGACATATCCAGAAGTGGATCTGGGATCGTTGGGATCACGAGCCCAATTGGAGTTAGTATAACCCAGTAAATTTGCATTACCATTAATGCCATATGTGTGTCCCTTTAACGTAACAAAGAATTTGCTGCTACTTTACAATGGAGCTCATGTGGCTCCTGCATGAATTGAGAAACCAAGCCAACTGTTTATGATATATTTGGATGAGTGTGAATCAAGTACAGTAGGGTGCCAACAAGTTGCTGATACAAAGTAGCATCAACCAAAGAAGTAGGGCATTTTGCTGACAACTTTGACTTTGGACAAAAATGGTATGGGTGTAGATTTGCCATCCAACATGTGCAATCTGCACAAGAGATCCAAAGCATGCTTGGGCTACGAGAGACCTATCTCATATGTAGACTGTGAGATATGCAATCCTAAAAAGTAGCAAAACAGCCCTAAATCTGCCTTGTCAAACTGTTGGGTGATACAACACAAGTCCACAGATTTGATGCAGCACAAGACTCCAATCTTAAGACTCCAATCTTGATACAACACAAGATCACAATACACGCATCCCTACCTTAATACATGATGACATAGATAGGATTTTGATATGATGCAATGTCTTGACTTGATACTACACGAGTCCCTAATTTGATATGATGCAGCAACAAGACTCCAATCTTAAGACTCCAATCTTGATACAACACAAGATAACAATACACGCATCCCTACCTTAATACATGATGACATAGATAGGATTTTGATATGATGCAATGTCTTGACTTGATACTACACGAGTCCCTAATTTGATACAACACAAGTTCCTCGACTTGATGCAACACAAGTCTTAAGAGAACAACTCTTGATGTTGTACATTTAACAGATACTATGTGGAGCTAAACAAAACACAACAGAGATTAAATGAGCTTAAAGGAACTACAGTAAGTAACTCCAAGGACCTATACATAAAAGGAAAAAGAAGGCTATCGACATGGGCATAATAATTGGGATGCAAAGTTTAGTTTGTTCTCTCCATCTTTCCTTTATATAGTGTTGCATGTTCGATCAGATTGGCTCATTTGAACAACTCAAATTTGGTGCTTCTACTCCATAGAACTTCAGGGGCTAATAGTAAGGAACTTCAAGGATCTAACTTCCAAGGAAAGAGGGCTTATTAAAAGGGCCTAGGTCCCAAGGATTGGTGTAGACCTTGAATATGACTTGGACATTGTTTCTTTTATGCTTAATAGATTTGGGGTAAGATAAATCTATATTAGTTTATCCATAATTTCAAATCATTTCCCATGTTTGGTCTAAAAAATGGTTTATTGTTATTAAACATAATTGAAAGGTATTCTTTCTATAAATACATCTATCAAAGATGAATCCAGATATTCATTTGAGAGTGTTTTGAGAGTAATTTCTTGAATTTTGATTAAATTAAACAATTCTTTTCCATGGAAAAAGGTATTATATTGATATTCAAAACATGAATTCAAATATACATTGATGGTCCAGGAAGACTTCATTACAAAACTAGTCATCGACCACAATCTTTCTGATCATTTAGAGTTCAAAAAGGAATTACAATCATCCTATTTCATGTATCCATTCTCCTTCAGAGCTGAAAAATTACATATAATACCCAACTTATTCAAGGTCTTCGGCCAGAACATCCAATTAACTGACTCAGAGACATCCTCAGAGAAACAAAGTAGCATATGTAAAACAGCCAATTCTTTGGCTAAGTGGAAGGAACATCCTCTGAAGGCTTTGTTCATGAGAGAGTCCTGTTGCAGAGTTAAAAGCTTCTTCAGATAACTTGTCAGCTTGCAAGCTGTCACTCTTGATAAATATGAGAAAAGAGAGATCATCAGAATTAGATTTGGTCTCCTGAAGAAGTTGTAGGATAGGATAGTGGGGCTTTATTTTTAATGGACAATTGCTTGTTGGCCCAATTGATTACCAACTTTGAGTCTCCACACCACTTGTAACTGATTTATCACTTTGTCAAGAGCTGCCTTCAGTAGAATAGCCAAGAACTTTTCCCTGTTGTTTGTAACCTGTTTAACAGTAAATCTAAGAAGGTAATACTGAAATGTCAATGAAGAGCACTACCCCTGCACCACAAGACTCCAGATCTCCTTGACAGGTCCCATCAAAATGAGCGCCAAGGCTTTTCTTTGTCTATACATAGCTGCATGAGAACTCGTTTGGGACTTTTTGAGGCCTTATGTTACCCTCCATTGCTAATCTAATCCTATGTGCAACCTGAGCTGGGAAGAAACCTAGTCTTGGAAAATCAAGTTGTTCCTGAACCACCATAAACCATAAATAAGAAGGCATGGAAGAACCCTGAAGACTGCCACTGCTTTATCAGTTATCAAATCCAACATGTTTTCTTCTAGGGTTTCTTTGTCCTAGTTCTCTTTTGCCCCTTGGAATTTTTTGTAGCTCCCAACCATACAATTTTGGAAAAAGGACACACGAACAATTTATTGATTCTTTCAAATACCTTACAAAGAGTGCATCTATTTTCCCAAGCGAGTCATTTATTTGCTAAAGCCAATCAAAGGAGAATTTTAGTTTTAAAGAGAATTTAATTTCCATAGTTTCACCTCAGACCACCAGATCTACTACCATTTTATTTCACCATTCCAATCTTCTTCAATCTTAGTTGTTTAGCCCAATTTCATATATATCTGAATGCAAAATATTACACATAACAGACATCCTACAAATTTCTTATGCTAGTTGGAATATTTAGAATGACTTTATTGACGTTTAATAGTTCATATGGGAAGTAATCAATACAATTTATGTAAATGGGAGAATAGTGTAATTTCTTGCTAGTTACTGCTTTTCTCTTGTTTGTTAAAAAAGGGCATGTGTAACAAGCTGGAGCTGCTGGTTGTGTATTCATGCAAAATATTACACATAATAGACATCCTACAAATTTTTTAAGCTAGTTGGAATATTAAGAAGGTGATATTGAAGTTTAATAGTTCATATGGAGAAATCATCTTTAGTAATAAAGTAATCCCAATTTTATGGGGCTAGATTATCGTTGTGACACTTGTGTAAATGCTACTCATTGAAGCTTCATGCTTTGCTCATTGTGAAGATAACAAAAAATAACAATGAATTTCAAAATTCAGTATGATGCCTTGCTGAAGGAAATTTAGACGAAGAAGGCCTAGTTTGCTCATTTTATATATATATATATTTATTTATTTATTTTCACATTTAACATTTTATATAAATAATTTTCCAAAAAAAACAAATAACTTTTTGGCCATAATGGGGTTTGTAAGCATTTTATCATAATAGTACCTATTTTTGATCTAAAAGATTCTTGAGATGAAAGGCAATTATTTACAAAATTTATGGCTAGTTCATGCTACTCATTGAAGTGTCATGCTTTGCTCATTGTGATGATAACCAAAAAAATCTCTGAATTCCAAAATTCAGTATGATGCCTTGCTGAAGGAAGTTTAGATAAAGAAGGCTTAGTTTGCTCTTATATATATATATATATTCACATTTAACATTTATCTAAATAATTTCCCAAAAAAACAAACTTTTGGCCCTAATGGGGTTTTGAAGCATTTTATCATAATACTACCTATTTTTGATCTAAAAGATTCTTGAGATTGAAGGCAATTACTTGCAAAAGATTCTTGAGATGAAAGGCAATTACTTGCAAAATTTATGGCTAGTTCATTACAAAAGTACTTTGTTATTTTAGCAAAATTTTAGGTGATGGTTTTTTCCAAAGAATCAACTTCTCCACCCTTATTATTTAAAGAACAAGAACCTTCACAAGGAGATGTACCTCCAGAAATTTTTTCCAGAAGAAAAATAGTTGCTTTTTGGTATTCATTTGAATCAAAGGTAACTGTTACATCACATAAGTGGTCCTTATCAATACTTGGCATTCCAAGAGGAGAAATGTTCAAAGGTCAAACCAAAAGAGATATGGCTATCAAATAGCAAGATACAAGGTAAGTATCAACTATCAACTCAAGCTCCCACATAGTCATCCAAAATACAAAAACCTAACCATCCCAACTCCTTCTAGACCTCCAATGATATCTAATGGAGAATACAAAAAGAACCTAGAAGTAGCAGTAGCTTATCTAGGGAAGCGCTCATGAGAATGTGAATTAAATCAGAATCTATGAGGAGAACGAAGTCAACCTTAGACATCCAAAAAAGATGTAAAATACTAAGGGAAACATACTAAGATGTAAAAGGAGTAATAAAGCTTCGACCACCACGGGGTTTCATGGTTTCCGACCCCATGGCACCAGCTCCCATGGTATTTGGAGCTTCTGGACCGGGGACTTCCTCACATATCTGGACCTGTGCGGTTATACTGAGGCACTAATGGTGGTATTTGATGTATCGAGGGGGTATTTTTCTGGGTTTTCTTGTGGTTACCTATGTTGACGGGCTGTTTTTTTATCCGGGCTGGTTTTGTTCAACTGGAATGACTCTTGAGTGCTGTTTGTTGATTTTGGGGTACTGATTAGCTCCGATTGCTTTGGAACCTTCGGTGTGACCTGTTGATGATGGCGACTGTTGCTTCTGTCTGGGTTTGACAGGGTCTCGTGGTTTCGGTCTGGTCACGGACAGTGCTGTGACTTTCCTCTGTCATGTTTTGGAAGCCAGGAAGCATTATGAACCGTGAAAGCACTTGAGAGTTGGGTATCTGTTAGGGTTTCTTGGTTCACGGCCCTTTGGCCTTTGTCGTTTATGAACCTGTTGAATGGGGAATGATGGCGGGTTATGATGCATTAGGGAGGGTTTTGGGCTTTTGAGCGGTTACCTGTGAAGTTGGGTGTTTTCCGGGCGACTCCCGTGTTTAGCGGCATCTGGTATATTGTGTTCTGTTGGTGACCTGGCTGCTTGTGAAGATTGACTCAGGGGTTTTAAGTGCTCCCAGTCACTTTGGAACCTTTGGTTTTCGATGTTGAAGGGGACTGTAGTTTCTGTCTGGGTTTGACGAGGTTTCGAGGACACGACTTGACCCGGTTGGGCTTCTGGATGTCGTTGTGGAACCATTGACGCGTTATTTCGGTACTTTGAATTGCTGCTGCTTGTTGAAGTTGACCGCGACCTTGGTACTGCGGCTTCTTATCCGTCTGTCAGGACCGCTTTGATTCCAGGTATTTAGGATTCTCTTTTGATCCTTTTCCTTATTATTTATTGTACTGGTCGGGGTTTGTTTGTTAACCCTTACTTGGGTTCTCGGGCAGATAGCCACAAACCTCACATGGAGTTCACTCTCAATCGAGGGTTAGTACCAACCATGTAGTAAAAAGTGGGAATTCTATCTGTTTTTTAGGGTTTCTGTCGACCTGTTGGTTAACCGGTTGTCTTTCGTCTTACCGGTATGACTGGTATTGCTTCCAGCCTGCGGCTTGGGGCTTTTTCTGCCTATTTTACCTGACCAATTTGTATTTCATTCTTGTTGTGTCTTTCTGTGGTTTCGGTGTGGTTTTGGATCGGACTGAGGCTCCCTAATACATTAGGTACCTAGCCTGTGTTTTTTGTAGGCCTTTGTATCCTGCGCGGGGTTCTGACTGGTTTTTCGGTTTGGCCTTTGGCCTGTAGTATCTCTGTCTTCCTCCTGTCGGGTTTGTTGTCCACTCCTGTTGTGGGGTTATCTTTTGTTTTCTATCTATGGTTCTCGGTGGTTACGGATTCTGGCTGGGACCCCCTGATCCTTTTTGGTATCTATCATTTGCTTGTTGGCCCGTGTGGTCATCCTGACCCTCTGTCTCCTCTCGGAGTGACTGTGTTTTAAATCTTTCTCGCTATGCAGTCTCACGGGGGGTTTGGCACAGCCTTTGGGATCTCTGCTTGTGACTGGTTTCAACCGGTCTCCTTGCTCGTGATATGAGTGCTACGATCGATGACTGTAGGACTCATCACCCTAGTAAGGGTCGCCATCCTACCTCCTCCCATCGTAAAGCCAAAGCCCTTAAGGCCCTTGATCTAAAGCCCTGGCTCGTTTTTGGTCATGGTGTTTTTATGGATAAGGTGGAGATTCTCTGCAGCAAGGTTCTTATCGGTAGGTTGGAGTATTGCTCCATGTCTAAGGAGGGTTGGGTCGAATGGGCGACCTCTCACTGGAAGCCTCTCATACACTATGTGCCTTCTATTAGCCTCCTTGCTAACAGATGGTTAGTCTTTGTTTTTATTGAAGCATCTGATGCCTCCTTGATCCTTCAGAATCTGTGGCCTGTTATGGATGGATCCTTAGTACTGAACCGATGGCACTTGGGTTTTGACCCTCTCACTGAAAGGGTGACCATCAGACATCTGTGGGTGCTCTTTCCTGCTTTACCCTATCCCCTTTGGAATAAGGATATCCTGGTTACACTGGCTAACCTTATTGGGCGTTTTGTTGCCCTTGAAAAGGACTTTCATCTTATCTATGACAAACGGATGGCAAAGGTTTTGGTTGAAGTCGACATAACCAAAGGCCTTGTACCTGAAATTGAGATTGACTGTGGAGATCGGGTTATTACCTAGAGACTGGATTATTTGCATATGCCGTTTAGATGTAACTTTTGTCATGAAACTGGACACCTTCGGAATACTTGTCATTGCCTGCGCACTGGTCTTTCTGCTAAGCGTGGGTTTGTATCCTCTCTTGTACTTGACGCTCCTCCTCCTGCTGCCACACCTAACCTGATGGAACCTCTGGTGGACTCTACTGATACTATCTACGCTTCATCCTCACCTTCTACCTTTGAAAAATCTTTCGAAAGGTCAGCTGATGTACATTGAAGATATGGACGCTGTTGCACTTCACTTCCACCTTGGCCCTGTGGGGAACCTTGAGGATCTTTCTGTCTTGGAACCTCTTCCCTCTTCTGAGCTCTCTACTGTTGATGGACCTCCTCCTTTCACATTGGACCACTTTCCCTCTCTCCCTCAGCCCTCTTCTTCTTCTTCTTCTTTATCTTCCAATCCACCCTTGTCCCCACCTATATGCACTGTACCTGTTAGCTCTCCAAGAAACTACTTAGTGGTTATAGCTAAGTATGCTTGGTAACTTAAAAAATTCATTTACTTTCGATAGGTGGATCGAGGGGATACAAGAATGGCACAAATGAAAGACTGCTAATCCAAATAATTTAATGAGCCAGTGCTCTTAGAAACTGCACATCAGATGATAAATAACAGAACAGGCATGTAGAATATTGCGCAGACAACCAAATACATTAAATGCAGGGTTTATACAACCAAATACATATATAACGCAGGGCTATACTGAAACAGTAAGAAGTTCCTCCATCGAATCATGAGCATAAGCTAGACTAATCCAACAGAGTGCAGAATAATAGTGGATGACAAAATCTGAGTACAATAACAAGAGAAAACTGTGATTTTATTAGACTAGCAATTAGACATAGGCCAAGTTCTCCAAGCTCGAACCCCCCTTTTTCCCCTCTGAGTTCTTAGGCTTTTAAAACCTTTACAACAGTCTTCAGATCCTAGAAAACTGGATCTGTTTATCTAAACATAGTAAAGTCTAAAACTAATTGTAAACTCTAACAAAACAAATCCTTTAT
>LPNX010207631.1:309100-335383 GCA_001517045.1 Pseudotsuga menziesii
TTTTTTGTTCCTGAATACCGACGGCCATCATTACTTTGCCGTAGTCATTACTTTGCTGCGGGCTTTAAAAATTATGGCCCAAATCTTTAATGGTTCTCTGTCTCCATGTTGCAGATGTATATTGTGCATTGGATTAGACCACCAAAGTTAAATGGCATTCAAATTGAGAGCTTATTGGCCCGAATAACGATCGACGAGAGCTTTGGCTTTTGGCGGTGCGAAATATTTTGCTTGAATAAACATGCGTTCTGCATCACCAACTTCCCCATTTGCTTTCAACAATATTCCCTTTGCTAAGTATCCTCGAAAGTCATTTGGACGAGAAGCTATCAATGAATCATATACTGCCACAGCATCTCCTATGTGTCCCCAATCTGAATATGCCTTCCCCAATAGCATATCTATTTGAACAGGATCAATTTGTTCAAAATCCTTTGATTTGTTGGAACTTTCATCAACCTGTGTATTGCTATCCTGAATTTTTGTTTCCATCCTTAGCCGTTCCTTGGCTGCTAGAAGTTCTTGAACAGCCTCATTTGGCTTTTTGGCTACCACTAATGCATTCGAAGACCACTTAGAGTTTCAAGGGAACCTGTACTTGAGCCCATTATGGCGTTCTGATAAGCAACATCACTCCCTTCATAATCTTCAAGTGCATATCGTACATCACCAAGCAAACGAAAAGTCTCTGGATCCTTTGTGTTTTTTTTGAGTAAGTTTCTCAAGTAAAGCAGCAGCTTCAGTGTATTCTCCTAATTCTGCATGAGCAACAGCTGCGCCCTCTAGAGCCTGAAGATCCTCGGGATTAGACTTTAGAGTTTCTTCAAAACGTTGAAGCTGAGCCTGAAACTTGGCATTATCTTCTGCTGTGAGCTCCTTCTGTTCTATTTGTTTCTCTCCACTTCTAGATGGAAACAAATCCCCAATTGAAAAGATAAGAGCAAAAGCCGCAATGGCAACTCCAATTCCAATTTAGCACCAAGTCCAAGTGAACTCTTCTCGATTTGGAAACGGGAGCATCATAATCAATATGCTGATATTTCTTTTTCTCTTCCAACTCTTTTTTCTGAAGTGCAGACCTTCTTATTACATCAAGTCGTTGATCGAAGGTTGGATCAGCATCAGTGTCCAGCTGCTTATTTACCTCTGAACCAGCCAAAACATTTGGTGCCTCAGCTACTGATTTACTGCCCATTGATTCCTTTTCTTTCTTGACAGCAACTGCCTAGAATCCAATGTTTGGTGAAGATCCAGTTTTCTCAAATCCTTTTGTTCAATAGCTCCTTCAAACACATTAGAATGGATGCTGCTTGTAATCTTGGGCATTTGACATGTGTAGTGATGCGCTGGATCAACCATCCTCCACGCGTAATTTTCATGCATATTGAAGCGAATAGCCTTCCAACGAAATTACAACTCAATGCTTTTGGATAAACTTGATGAATTGGCATGTAGCTGACTTTTGGCGTTTACCCACCAATTGATATGATGAAACAGGCTCGATTGATGAGTGATGAGGCATGATTTTATTTTTTCACACATAAAACATTTTCGGTAGCTAAAAATCATTTTGACAAACCATCCTAGCTGCCGAAATTGGCCTGTTTCGGCAGCTAACTAAACTTCCACAGACTGAGTTAACTGCCGAAAGCTGAAATTTTTGATTTTGAAGGCCATGACTCACAGAAGTAAAAATTTTAACCCATACTATCACCCAAAATGACGGTGTACTTTTTGGGAGATAACAGTACCGTTACCCACTGCCACTTCATCTAGTCCTCTTGAAGCACCGGCTTTCGAGGACCCCTCACTTCTTACAACCCTCTCGATATTTTCTGATAAAAATCCTTTCTCCCCCTCCACTTTACCCCTGGAATCTATCCGCTTTAAAAATGTGACCATCAGGAAATCCAAGAAACCTCCTTTGGATGATCCTGGGATTTCGGGGGTATATACTCCTCTTTCGACAAGACTCAAGAATGCGGCTAGACAAACCCATATCTCTTCGGTTACTTCACAGGTTCTTAGAGCAAGTACACTTGAAGAGCTTGTTTCTCCATGAAAATTCTGTCTATGAACATTCGGGGGTTTGGAGGGATTACCAAACAAAAATCCTTTGGTAGATTATTCTCGGATTTAAACCTTGATATGATTCTTATCCAAGAGATAATGTGTTGCTTCTCCCAGTCTCTTCATCTGTTTTCCAAACTTAAATCGGGTTGGGAATTCTGTGCTTCAGATGCTTTAGGCCTTTTTGCTGGATGGAACCCTCACTTGGTTCGATGTAAAGCTTTCACTTCTCTCGCTGGTATCATTCTTAAAGCTACCTTTAAAAGTCTATCTGAGACTTTTACTGTCATAAATTGCTATGGGCCCTATACTCAAAGAACCATTTTCTGGGATAACTTGGTGGTTGGTGGTATTCTTAAACTACCTAATCTACTTTCGGCGGGGGACCTAAATTTTACCATTTCTTCCTCTGAAGTTTGGGGAAGTAAACCCAGAACTGACCCTTTAGCCCATTATTTTACTCAGCTCATCTCCTGTAACAAGCGGTTGGACCTCTTTATGAATCTCCCTGGCCCTACTTGGAGAAATGGGTGCTCGGGGGAGGCTGGCATTTGTAAAAGACTGGACCAGTTTCTTCTCTCTGAATCTCTCCTCCCTAGCCTTTCCTTCTATAGAACCTGGGCTACCCCTACTGATGTCTCTGATCACTATTCTATTTCCCTGGAGTGGGGATCTAAATCTTGCTCTCAGTGTTGGCCCTTTAAATTTAATAGGGCTTGGCTTTTGGAGGAGGACTTTGCTCATCTGGTCCTCTCTTTGTGGAAGACTCCTCTGGACTTGGATGACTATAGCCATATGGATGTCCTTACTCTTAAGTTGCGCAGACTAAAATGCTCTGTTGAGGATTGGGAGAGGTTGAAGAATCACGAAAGGAGGAAGCAGATTCTGGATATTAATGAAGGTATATCAAATATCTTGAAGGAGGATTCAGGCCTATTATCTGCTTCAAATGCTGAAAAATTGAAGGTATTACAGGATAGGAAAGTTAAATATTGGGTCCATGAGATTACCACACAAAGGCTGAAAAGTAGAGTCCAATGGATTATGGAAGGGGATGCAAACTCTAAATTTTTTCACTCATATGCAACTGCTAGAAGGAACACTAATACTATTTGGTCTCTAAATGATTTGGAGGGTAATCCTGTATTCGAGGACCCTGCACTAAAGTTGCTTGGCAAACAACACTTTGGTGTACTATTTGGTGATGATAAGTCTACAAATATTGTTGACCAGCTTAGAGTTATCAGGCTATTTCCTTGTATGACTTCTGATGATGATATTGACTGTTTCCTTAAGCCCATTACAATCCAGGAAGTTGAAGCTATACTTAAGGGGTTTAAGAAGGATAAGAGCCCTAGACCTGATGGCTGGCCTGTTGAGTTCTTCTTAGTCTTTTTTGATCTGGTGGGGGAGGACTTGGTTTTGGCTGCAGAACAAGCTAGAACATCTGGGAAAATTTTTGGTGCTCTTAATTCTACTTTCTTGACTCTGATACCTAAGTGTGAGAAGCCCTTGACCTTTGCCGACTTCCGACCCATCTCCTTATGTAACTTGGTTTACAAGGTCATTTCTAAGATTGTTGCCCTCCGACTGAAACCTATCCTCAACAGGTCTATATCTCCCCAACAGTTTGGCTTTCTCAAGGATAGACAAATAACTGAACTTGTTGGCATTACATAGGAGTTACTACACTCTATTAAGACTAAGAACTCTAGTGTCTTGGTTTTAAAACTTGACCTGGTCAAAGCCTTTGATAGAGTAAACTGGACTTTCCTTAGACTCTTACTTATCCAGATTGGCATACCCCTGCTGGGTGTAGATTGGGTAATGGGCTATGTATCTAGCTCCTGTTTTGCTGTTCTTGTTAATGGATCCCCCTCGGACTTTTTTCCTGCGTCAAGGATGTCTTTTGTCCCCCTTATTATTCATACTGGTTATTGAGAGCGTCAGTAGAATTATTATGGACGCTCAGCAAAAAGGTCTTATTAAGGGCTTTTAATATGCTCCTGATCTGGGGATAACACACCTGCTTTTCGTAGATGATATGATTTTAATTGGTATTGGCACTATTGGTGAGTGGAGTGCTTATAAAGATGAATTGGACTTATTTTGCTCGGCTACGGGGATGTCGGTCAGCTTGGAAAAATCATCCTTTCTCTTTCAGAATGTGGATGCTGACATTAGATGCAAAATTGCGGAGCTCCTTCCTTTCATAATGGATCCACTTACTTCGGGCTTTAAGTATTTGGGTTACCGCCTGAAACCATTGGGGTATCGTACTTCTGATTGACGCTGGATGATTAAGTTATTTGAAAAAAAGATTCATAACTGGACTTACAGGTTACTATCTCTTGGAGGCAGAGTGATTCTCATCAAAGTGGTACTCATAGGGTTAGTTGTCTATTGGTTTTCCTTGGCTAGATGTCATAAATCTATCCTGACCTTACTTAGAAGATCTATCTTCTCCTTCTTGTGGGGTTCCTTTGCTGAACATCAGAATTCTCATCTGGTAAATTGAGAATCTGTTTCCTTACCTACTGAATATGGTGGTTGGGATATTAAGAACCTTGAATGGTTTGGAATATCTTTGAGACTGAAATGTTTGTGGCAGCTTCTAAATGGTACTGGTCTTTGGAGCAGAATTATTGTCCATAAATACTTCGGAAACAGGTCTTTAGAGGACTAGATTCGTGCCCGTAATTTCAAAGTTACTGGCACTTTTTACTTCTAGAATGGTTTCATTAGGATACTTGAGTGGATTACTTGCCAGCTGGGATGGAAGGTGGGGAAAGACTTAAAGATTAGGTTGGGTGTAGACCCTATTGCTGGGCATAACTCTCTGTATCTTTTGTTTGCGGAGCTTAGAGAATATCTTCATGACTTGGGGATTTCTACTCTTGCTCAAGCCCAAAATATGGATGGTTGTGGTCTTGATGGTTCTAACTGGTACACTGCTTCTGATCTGTACCTGGGTGGTGAGTGGGATGATCAATGGTGTTCTTTTGTTAAAGGCTTGACTCATGGTGGTATTAGGATTGGTACTGTTGAAGATATTCTTCTTTGGTTGTATGACAAACAGTTGGGTACGGTGACAGCGAAAAAAGCTTATGATCTTATTGTTTTTGAACATTGGACTGTTATGGAAAATGATTTCCTGTTAAAGATTTGACACCTAAATATTCCCCATAAACTGAAATGCTTCATTTGGCTAACTTGTAATATGAAAATCAATACTTGGGACACCCTTTGCAGGAAAGGTTAGCACGGTCCCAATAGGTGCTGTTTATGCAAGGGGGATGCTGAAACTGTAGAACATCTTTTTGTTGGCTGCCCATTTGTAAAGAAGCTGATCTGGGATCTCAATGTTTTGTTTGATGTTCACCTTCTATGCTCTGAGCCTGCCCTTTTGGATAATCTCATAAACTGGGTCTCAAAGGGGGGTACCCATCAGTACCTGCCTCTTTTTCTCATTTGGAATATCTGGAAGGCTAGGAGCCAAAATTTATTTGATGATTTGACTCCTAATATTGCCAGTCTCTTACATATCATCATGGAAGAGGTAAATTCTTACAAGGTTCCGCTGAAGTCTAGAAACAAAGTTCATGACATTGGAGAACCACCTGTATCAAAGTTTCCTATGGTTTTCTTTGATGGAGTTGCAACAAATTTCATTGGTGGTGCGGGCATATGTATTTGGTTAAATGATCACCATTTTTTGACTATTAAGCTTGGTTGTGGGGGCAGCACTAATACAAGGGCAAGACTTTTAGCACTCTGGGCATCATTACGGGTCGCCAAAGATATTGGGTTGCCTTACCTACATATCTTTGGCGACTCCTCGGTGATTATAAATTGGGCAAAGGGAGTATCCACCCTCAATATGGTGAACCTTGAGGCTTGGTGCGACAACACCAAATTGCTCATGTCCTCATTCACCAGGGTGGATATCGGTCATGTCTATAGGGAACATAACACGAGGGCATACACCTTATCCAAGGAGGGGTTGTGTTTGGCTCCCGGTCATCTCTTGCTTACTGAATCATATGATGATGAGTTTATTGGGGAAGACTCTATACAACTTTTTAAGAATTTGCTCATTCTACTTTAGTTATTGATCACATGGTATTTATTGAGCTATATCTGGTTATGCTGAGCAGCAGTTTCTAGAATACTGAGGGTCACTTCCCTGCTTGGATAAGGTGCTTGGTCCCCTGTTATGTTCTTTATGGACATATCATGACCGATGTATATTTTATTGCCCACCTATGAGAGGACCATTACATGTATTGATACCCAGGTGCTGATTGTTTTCATGTCATCTTGAGTATTGTCATATTTTTGTACGTTCTATTGTTGCAATGTTTTTTAACTTTTGCTGATCTGATGGACCCATTGGGGTTAAGACAATTATATGTTGATGTACAAGGTTACCTTTGATTCAATTGAATAACAAGGAACTGTTTTTTTTCGACTGAAAAAAGCTCACAGTCTCAAAAGAGTTGAATCAAACCATTCCCAATAATTCCACCTTCATAGAATTCGGTGAAATATAAGTGGCCAGTGGCCAAGGAGAGTGCTTTCTTGGATAAGCCATCTACCTTCTCATTGTATTCTCTGTAAACATGAAAGAAATCTAAAGAGAGAGTATGATTTCAATTTTCTAATATCGTGACACCAACCATCCAAATTGAGAGCTGAGAGAGCAGCCCTCCTCTTGTCCTAGTTAATAATGGCTGATGAGTCTCCCAAGACACGAAGAGAAGGAATGTCAAGTTCCTTTGCAATATATAGCAGTGCCCAAAGTGCCAGTAGTTTGGATTTGGTATTTGTACTAAGAGCACACCCCATCTTTATGCATAAAAAATGTACTTGACTGATTAACAAATGTATACCAGCACCTCCAGTCATATTAGCTAAAGCCCCGTCGAAAAAACTGGATGGATACTCAATCACAGGTGCTAAACCTACACATCTCTGTTTGGGATTTCTTTGAGAGACCACTAGATAGGTATGTGGTTGATCCATAATATTGTGACAGAGGAAATTTATATCAGGAGGTTTATCCTAAAAAATAATTATGTTCCTTGTGAGCCACAGATTCTAGGTAATGAAGAGAGGTAGGTAGAGAAATTTCTTTTCTCTAGTAAACCAATTTTCCATATTTTCCATAAAAGAAGGCTCGTTCCAGTCCATCGCTAAGTGGAGGATCCTGCAGAGACTGGTAATGATATACTGGATGAAAGTACATGCTGAGAAAATATGATTTACCGTTTCCTCTCCGTTTCTACACAAGATTCATCTGTTGGGCCCAACCCAACCTCTCTTAATTAAATTGTCCCATGTGTTTATGCGATTTTCTAAACACAGCCAATTAAAACAGATCAATTTCAAAGAATGTCACACTTCCAGAGGCATGAAAGAGCACTAACAGGAGGAGCTGAGAGCAGGCACGAAGTGATGAGTTTGTATGCTAACTTTGCAGTGACCATCCATGTAGCTTTGTTAAACATCCAAAGCAGAGAATCCTGATTATCAATGAGTCTAATGCAACCATGAGATAATCCTTTCACATAGTCGGTCCATTGATCCTTCCAACAACCACCCAAGTCCAGATCCTCCGCTGGTAACCAATATGACTGTGAGGAGGTACCAACCCCCAAGTTACGGGCTTGATTGAGTGTTATAATGCCAAAGTCTGCCAGATAAGTCCTAAGGTCCTCCGGGAGTACAAATGACGTGTTCAGACCTCCCATAGGATCAACTCCTAGCCTAATTCTTCTGCCATCCCCAACCTTCCAGCCCAAATGCCTGGTGATCCAAGCAAGAGATCGAATGAATCCATTCCAGATATAAGATGATCATTGGATTGGAAAATCATGTAGACGAAGCCGGTCATCCATAGACCGATATTTAAGATATTTATGCTTAATAATGTGGCTCCCTCACCATTAAGAGTCATCCAACAACTTTTCATTCTGAGAGACAAACTGAACCATTCCAGGTTCTTAATATTCCATCCTCCATACTCAAAAGGTTTTAATATGGAATGCCAGTCAACTAAGTACATCTTGTGTTTCCCACCCACATTTCCCTATAGAAAGTTGAAAATGGAGCGTTTGAGACAATGCAGAATGGATTTGGGAATCCAAGCTAAGGCAAGCCAATACACAGCTAACCCCATAGGTGCTGATCTGACTAAGATCAATCTCCCTCCTAGTGATGATAATCTATAGGCCCAATTGCTAATCCTCTTTTCAAAACTTTTGATAATCTAGCGCCAATCATTTGAGCAATAACCTGGAGGTTTGAGATAATAGCCAAGGTACTTGAAACCAACAGTGATAGGTTCCATTTTGTAAGGTAGTAAGGAGAGGATCTAATCTCTGGTTGCCTCATCAACTTCACTATATAGAAAGGATGACTTCTCATTGCTGATCTTCATACCTTTTGTCGAACAGAAGAGGTCCAAGATTTCCCTATAGCCTTGCCATTCTTCATGAGTTCCTAGCCCAAACAAGATAACATCATCCACAAAGAAGAGGTGTGTTAAAAACATGCTAGAAGAAACTTTGGTCCCAGTGATTCCCTTTTCTCTGTGCATTAGTAATGAGAAGGCTTAAACTTTCAATTACCAGAATGAAAAGGACGGGGAAAGAGGGTAGCTTTGTCTGATATCACGAGAGGCAGGAAAAAAGTCTGAAGGAGTGCAATTGATAAGGACAGCAAAATTTGAGGAGCTGACACACCCCATTATCCAATTAACCCCATCCATAGGTAAACCAATCTGTAAGAGGACTAGTCTGAGAAAAGTCAAGTTTACACACTCAAATGCTTTGACTAGATCCAGTTTGAGGACAAAAACCTTCTGCTTTTTCTATTTAATAGAGTGCAATATTTCCTGAGTAATGCCTATAGGCTCAATAATCTGTCTATTATGGAGAAAACCAAACTGATGAGATGAAATGGCCTTGTCCAAGAAAGGATTCAATCTAGTTGCTGCAATCTTTGAAATGATCTTGTATACCAAGTTACAGAGGGAGATAGGTCAGAAATCTACAAATGTGAGTAGGTTATCACATTTTAGGATGAGGGTAATGAAAGTGGCATTTAAGGCACAGGTGACCTTACCCTCCAACCGAGATTGTTCCACTGCCCTTGAGATTAGATCCCACCAGGTCAAAAAAACTGAGAAATAACTCCGATGGCCATCCATCAGGGCCAGGGCTCTTATCCTTCTTAAAGCCTTTTAGAACATCTTCCACTTCTGAGAGAGTAATTTCTGAGAAAAAACTACCCCTTTCTTCGTCCAGAACAAAAGTGGGAAAGATGGACAACTTTTAGTTGATTCACAATATTTGTGTTGTCATCATCTTTAAACAATTCCGCGAAGTGTTGTTCTCCCTGTAGTTTGAGATGGGCATCCTAATCAACCAATTCCACTGCCTGATTCTGCAGTGCCCAAATGGACTTGGAATTTCTTCTAGCAGATGTGTAAGTGTGAAAGAACTTGGTATTCGCATCCCCTTCATTGATCCAATTAATCATACTTTTGAGTCTCCATGTTAAGACTTGGTGTGCCAATATGATATCCTTCCTATTCTTTAGTTGTGAAAGCTGAGCTGCTTCATTATCAGTCAAGACGCTAGAGATCCAAGTGGAGAGCAGAGTTTGTATTTTAAGATCAATGTCTATGATCCCTTTAGCTTTTGCCAATACCTGCCTTTTTTCCCAATCCTTCATAGTACTTTTGAGCCTCTTAAGCTTGAAGGAGAGAGAAGACGAGTTGAATAAGGAGTGCACATCAGTTAACGAAGAAGAGTTAAAAATACCAGGAAAGTCTTTTTCATGAAGCCAGGCCCTGTTGAACTTGAAGGGGTAAGGGTGGAAAGAAGGCAAAAAGTTCCATTCCAAGCAAATGGGAAAGCGATCCGAGATCTCAGAGGGAGAAGCCCAAGTTCTGTAACGATTAAGAGATGGTAGCAAGTGAACAGAGGCTAGGAATCTCTCCAACCTTTTGCTCACTCCTTCCAAACCCACACGGTCATTTCTCTAGGTAGGGCCAGGAGAGAGAGGGGCCAAATCCACCCTATTTGTAGAAGTCAAGAGCTGGGAAAAGAAAGGGGCCAAAGTGTCAATACAAGCTTTACTACCCCAGATTTCAGCATCCGAGAGAGTAAAATTCAAATCTATAGCAAGAATGAGATTAGGGAGGTCAAAGATGCTAGCAACCAAGACATTGTTCCAGAAAAAATCTCTATTAGAGTATGGCCCATAACAGTTTAATATAGAGAAAACGAAGTCTAGACCCTTAAACCTAGCTTTGACCAATATACCGACATAGGAGTGAAAAGCTTTACAACGAGTAAGCTGAGGATTCCAACCAGTAAGAAGACCTCCCGAGCGGCCTAGTGAGTCAAGAGCACAAAAATCCCAACTAGGATTTAACTTAGAGAACAAACAAAGAGCTGAATAATGATCACACATGGTTTCCTGAATAAAAATCATATTAGGATTCAAGGACGAGAACAAAGACTTGAGAGCTTTTTGTTTGGTAAGCCCCCCAAACTCATGAATATTCATTGAAAGAATCTTCATGGAGCAACTAGATCAGCAAGTGACTGTGCTCTAAGTGCTCGGGGAGAAGGGTTTGAAGATCTAGTAGTAGCTTTAATCCTGGCAAAAAAGGGAGTGTAAAGGCCAGACGCTCCAAACTCTTCAGAAGGAACCAAAGGAGATTTGTTTTTTCTGGTCTTTCGAATGGTGACATTTTTGAATTGGATTGAGTCCAATGGAAGAGTAGAGGGGGAAACAGGGGATTTGTCAAAGAAGATCGATAGGGATTTAAGGAGAGAGGGGTCCAGGAAAGACGAAGAAGATGTGGGGCTATCCAATAAGGGGGCCTCAAAAGTAGGGGAGGTTCTAGGCAGGGGTGGAAAATCCTCCAAAGTAAAGGTAGGAAGAGACTCAGACTCAGAGGATGAGATGGGGAGGACAAGAGGAGAGGGTAACAGGGGAGGACAAGGAGATGAAGGAGTGTATAAACCTTCCTTTTGAGTCTCCACAGAGGAAGGAGGAAGAGATAACCTGGCAACATTCTCAATATCCTAGATATATAGTAGTTCACCTTTAGTAAGGTCATCATGAGGAGTAGGGGAGGATGAACCATACAGACTAGCAGGAGAAGAGGCTTCAGAAAGAGCATCAGGGGGAGAGACCACTGGGGGAGTGCAGGAGGAGTGTTCAGATGCTGAAAAGCCTTTGTTGAAAGGAACACCATGGAGGAGAGAAGTGCAAGATTTCCTCAAATGACCAGTTTCATGACAGAAACTACATCCGAGAGGCACGTTTAGGTAATCCAGCCTTTAGGAAATGACAGTGTCATTACAAACTATATCAATCTTGTCCAAGAGACCCTTAGATACATCCAGTTCGACTAAGACCTTTTCCATCCTTTTATTGAAGATAAGGTGAAAATATTTCTCGACAACCACGAAACACCCAATGTCACGTCCCCACCCCTCTACCAGAGAGAGAACGCGACTTCACGGCTATAAAAAATTGGGCAATCTAGCCCCATGAACATGATAATAAAAATGCACTGAACATAAAAACATACATAGATGCATAATGCATACAATCTACAATAGAAACAAATACATTTCATTCAAGCATTCAACATGTTCATAATAATTCATTAAAACAAATACAGTTGTAGAGGTTAAACACAAGAAAGTGCTTATCTTGAGAAGAAGCTTCCCCGCAACAAGCTATGTTGCTGCAACATTCCACCCAACCATAGGCCCGTGTGCTCATCAATCTCTCAGCATCACTGCCACCCTCGAGTTGGGCATGATTTCCACAAGGAACTAGGGAATACAGACTTACACACAGCAAGACCAGACACCCACAATCAAGCCAATAATCTCATCCAAACACAGTCATCCCACTAACAGATGGGTTCCTTGGACTTACTCAGGAAAGGCAACACAAGAATGCACTTCACAACAAAATACAAGTTCTGGGTATGGGAAAAAGCGCCCTGGGAACCAAAATCGAAAATGGGAAATGGGACAAAAAACAACTCAAGAGATCAAATCGTTCCAGGAAACGTTCAATGGCTTCACAGAGGCAAAAACGACCTCTATTCACACCCAAAACGTGGATCTATCTTCCCAACCACTGAGCATAACCAAAAACGGGTTTGCAACCAAAACAGACTGGTAAAATGGGGAAAAACACCCTGTGAGAGAAATATGATTTCACAAAACGTTTCTGGGCACTGTAGGGGTTAAAACAACCCCCATACACACCCAAATCGTGGGTCTCCCTTGCCCATTCACTACTCAACTCCAAAAATGAAAATCTGGGTATGGAAAAATGAGAAAACAACAAAAAAACTTGGAGGTAAATGCACAACAAGCTCCAGTTGCCTGAGGAAGACAAAAACGCTTCTCAAAACCCCAAACCGTGAACCCTTGCTACACATTCACTAAGGAAGACTAAAACGAATTTCCATCCATGGAGAAAATGGAGAAAAATGCCAAAATCGTGAAGGGAAACGCACAGGAGCTCCAACTGTGTGAGAGAGCAAAACAGATGGATGCATAATGGGATGGGCATGCATTTCCAAGCATTTACTTGCCCAAGAAATCAAAAACACATTTCCCCTAAAATGGGTGGCTTCCCAATTGGAATTTCACTCCCACACTCTTCCCATCCCCATGCATTAACTAACTCAACCACTTTTGGATGACTGGGCACAAAATACAAAATGAGTAGTTGACAACCTTATGGGTTTTCCCTTTGACATTGCCTCTTCTCCATTGGCTCAAGGATTTGAATTCCCCCCCCTCCCTATTCCTTGTGAAATCATGCCCCCATATCTTTAACGTTGCATTGACATATCTAGTTGTGGGTATTTTATTAATTGCATATTTACATGATGTCCAAATTATATGGTGCCATCGAGTAGCACGATAACCATCGACATCGATTTTAATTGCCGAAACGTAAAACACTAAATCTGTGGCAGGGATTTTGTCTTGATCCCACACCATGGTTTATGAACGCTATTTAAACCATATATAATTTAATGCAATTGGGGTTGAAACTGGGGTAATACACCCAAGGGTATTGTCAATACCAATCAGGAACTCCTTATTCCAGAGGGGAAAGGGTAAGGCAGGCATAAGTACCCAGAGGTGTCTCTTCACAAACCTCTCTCTAAGTGAGTCGAAGCTAGAGTGTCAGCGGCTTAAGACTAGAGACCCATTCTCAATGGTCCACATAGAGTTTAGAAAATGGGTAGCGTCAATTTCCTCAATAAATACAAAGACCAACTATTTGTTCGCCAATAGACTAATCGTCGGGACATAGTTAAGAATAGGTTTCCAATGAAGTGTATCCCACTCTACCCATTCTTCCTTCTTCAAGGTACAATACTCCACTCTGTCGATAATGTCTCTACTACAGAGCTCAACAACCCTGTCCATCATTACATCCCGACCTAGTATATAGCTATGTTTGGTATGAAGCGCTTTTGTCTTTCGACGAGTGTGGTGTGATAAGGTGGGACGTGAGTGCAGGAATCCCGTTCCCCCAAAAGGAGAAGAAGTCTGGCAAGGGTTAGAGGACCCCATAATCCCTCAACAGAGAAGTTCCCCAGCCACAATGTGAAACAAATCCCTGAAAAGGAGCCCCTGAAAACAAGTAAAACAACCGGCCAAAACACCACACCACCCAACAACAAAAAACAAACCAAAAAACATAAGGTAGACTAGAACCATGACCCAACTAAGGGTGATGAGAGGCTCCACAAGTAAAACAAACCAAAAAACACGGGGTAGACTAGAACCACGACCCAAGGGGCAGACCGACAATTACCATGCCGCGGCACTGAAAAGACTGAACAAAAAGTCAAAGTTCCCACTTATTTTTACATGGTTAGCACTAAGCCCTCCAAAATGGAGGGCAGACTCCATGTGGGCACCAGCTAAACAAAGGAGAGCTAGAAACCCATAAAGTGCTCTAGTAAAAGAAGCTTAACAGAGATAATAGTAATGAGTGCGGTGAAAAAGAAAATACCTGAATCAAGAAGATAAAAAGTGCACTGCAGCCATGGAACTGATACCAACATGAAATCAACACCCTCATCAGAGAAAGAACCTTGCGAAGCGACTGACGATACAGAACTGCCAGAAGAATAGCGACCACCAGGAGAAAGTGTACTCTGTGAATAGCACAGGAGTAATCCCCGAATCTAGGTAAAAAGAATCAGTTCGTGTCATGCCAGCTCGACACAAATGGTCATGAAACTCAGAGTAGATAACCATGCACGAGGTTGTAAAAACCCCCTTGTGAAAGCGGCAATGTAGATAAATGTCGTTAACAAGGAACCAACAATATAGAGCAATGTCGTTAACAAGGAATCAGGGCGGTTACGAAGTTAAAGATCCCGACGACCGCCATGAACAACTATTAGTTGCCCAGAAATTACCACAACGAAAAGTGAAGATTTCTCTTAGAAGGATGTAGATAGAACTTGGTTGTTTTATTCTAGTTTATTGACTTTAAAAACTAAATATAAAGGTATATTAATATGATTAAGAATTAAGATTTTTTTGGGTTATTTTTTTTCAAATTAGGCACTTTGTATAATAATTAAAAAACATAGCTTGTAAATAAAAAATTGAAGCAAATTGCTTAGAACTAAATATAATTTATAAAACATGACAATTGCAACAAAGATTTCAAGTGTGCTCATTCCATGCTCTATCCAGTCTATGTAAATATGATGAAAGATATGGATTGGAATGGAGAGTTCATAGTATGGATCCCATCAAAGATAGGATGCAAAAGGAAATTTGCATCGATATAAGAGCCCACCATCCACTTAATTACAACTTGAGAATCTCAAAATACTTGAATTTTGTGAGCAACTATTTCAACTACTAACGTAAGAGCAAGCTTTAGTGCTACATGCCTTTTGAAATTGTTAGACCCGCTTCCTAGTCCTACTTTAAATTTTAACCATGCAAATTCGATAGATGCATTAAACCCCCAAACTCTCAACCAATGGGCCTCCTTGAGTTGCTCCATCAAAATATATCCAAGCACTTGACTTGTCTATGATCTCTTCTTCAACTCATATAATAGGCTTTCAAGTTTGACTTGAATAAAACTATTGATAATGTTCATATTCTACATAGCACATTGAATAGTGAGTATAAACTTGTCTTCATTATATTAACATCTCTAAACAACCAAATTACCTAAGAAACTATGATAAGAAGAGCCTTAGCATCACTAAACAACTAAATTCCCCAAGTAACTATGGTAGGAAGAACTTGGAATCTCTTCACAACAACATTTTCATCTAGCCCTAAAAAATTCTTTAATAGAATTACCTTCTCAAGCATACATTAAACTAATGTAGTGCTTTATCTCCTTCCAAACTTGTAGCATAAGAACTTGAAATAAGCAAATGTGAAATGGATCACCATTGACCTTACACACAAAAAAACATTGATTGGGCCCACTCTAGTTTCTTTGTTTATTATCGTAGGTAAGCACATTATTAGTTTTCACAAGTTAAGTTCACTTGAAGGAATTTATTAAGTTGAAAACAAGATGGTGGAAAAAGATGAGAGCCAAATTCAACTTGTATTCACATGTAAGGTACATACATAATACATTAACCAATAACTACATGTAATGGAAACCATACAATGCTCAACCATAATACATAACTAAAGTGCATAATACCTAGGAAAGTAACTATATCCCAAGATGCACATGTAGGTGGCTTAAGACTTAGGATTAGGGCCAAATTGCTAACAAATTCCCCTCGCTTAATCATAAGTCTATACAAGCGTACTAATTAAGCAACAAAGACTAGTGCAAAGACTAACAATATATCCAAGTATTCATTATAATACTCATGGTTTGAAATCTCATTAGTGTCCATGAAGATCCACCTAAAAAAATGTTAAAAGTGGATGCCAAAAAACTAGTTTGGGAAACTCGCTGTGCAACAAATGAGCGACTGTTCATTGAAATAAACCAAAAACTAATGAGATAAAATACTAATGAGAACTAAATTGGTTGCAAGTCCAACACATTCCAAATACTTAAAATATATGTCAATCAAATGTGCCAAAAAAAAAAACATAGAAAAATACGTTTGTCCTTTGCAAGGTCAAAAGACCATCCTTGTGAAGTTCGAAGATTATTTAGTGAACAAATGTGTTCACCAAATTGGTGTCAAATATTGATAATTTTTTTTTGTTAATAATCCAATTGACAAAAAAAAGTGTTGATAAACATTTGAATCTTGTATCTTGTTAAAACTCGTGTATGCGACCCTATGAATGATTCAACAATGAGTGAATCAGTCATGCCACAATTTTGTTGAGAAGTAAACCAGGTGAACCACTGGTACTTCTTCAAATCCAAAAATAAAAAAATTGATCAAACATGCCGAATAATCATGAAGTCAAAATTTGCAAGCGATTGAGTCCTCAAATGTCACAATGTGGCAAACCATCCATCCATACCAATATTTTGAAAATCCATTAAAATATCATCAAACTCCTGAAAACCTTAAAGAATATCAAGTGTTGAAGGTCGAACTAACCAATCCAAAACTCAATGTAAGTGATTAGTATCAACATCATCAAATCTCAAATCCATCTTAATCCTCATAAAACCAAAGTAAAATTCTCAAACTATCATCTTGTTTGAAAGCCATCATCATTCCTGTCTTGAATACAACCTCTTGTATATAATCATTTCTAAATCCATCATCTTGAATAAACCATGGTCTACAGTCACTAAATAGACTTGAAAACTTGAAGTTGGACATCAATATATTTCACCTTGTTAACCAAAGTCCTTGGACATGTAAATCAATAATATCAATATATCACCCCCGTTGAAAGAATCATTAATTCCTAGAACAAAACATTCATGTTCATTTGCTGTAGAAATAGGTCCAATCAAGCATACTTGTATCTGTAAATGAATCTGACAATAAGATCGCTCCAACAATTTGACTTCCAAAGTCCAATGCCAAGTACTTAACCATCCAAAATTATTTGTTTTATTTGAATCTTTGTTCATTTTCAACACCTTTTAGAAAGATGGCTCGTCTTCCCACATATACTACATTGTGTAAGATCAAAACAATGTAATGCAATATGTACTCCAACTCGATGATAATATAGGTTTTGTTTAGTTACACCATCCAATTTCATAATATCAAGTGCATCATCCTCATCCTCATCAACTTCATTATCATCATTCTTATCCTCTTGTTCCTCATCAGAATCCTAAATTTAGGTGCTTCATCCAATCTACCATTAAATAGTATGCCTTTGCAAATCATCATCAAGAAGTCCAACACTCACAAACTTAATAGGTTTGGAGTAATTAGGAATATTGAAGAAGTCAAACTTTGTCTTGTCATATCCTAAGCCAAATTTGTTCCTCTTCAAGTTCAACCTTCCATACGTTTAATAAATTTCTCTTTATCCTTAAACTTATCATCATCTCCAAATTATCTTTGATCTCATTAGTATCATCATCAAATTCATTATCAATCTCTTTAGTGCCTTCATCAAGTATTTTTCCGTGATTCATAGTTATATGATTATAAATTCCCTCTCGTTCACTATCTATAATCATTAATCAAATAATGGATTATGTTAGAATGGGTTCATAATGTTGATGACGAAGAAGTTGCAGTTCATCATTTAACTTGTTATGGGTTCGAAGTATATTAATATTTTTGATTCATAGTTGTATGATTATCAATGCCCTCTTGTTCATAGTCAACAATAATTTATCAAATAATGGATTATATTAGAATGGTTTCATAATGTTGATGGTGAAGAAGTTTCCGTTCATCATTTAAAAACTTGTTATGGGTTTGAAGTATATTAATATTTTTCTGTCTGATGTGTATACATGTAGTTACATGACTTATTGAAGTTTTCTTGATTTGAATCTATGTTCCTAGTGCAATGTTGATTAAATTGTGTAGAAGATTGAACAAGCCTTTGATACTAGCCATCATGAACCAAAGAACCGCCAATAAACAAAACACTAGCCACCTTTGATCCCCCTATTCAATTTTGGGTTAGATAAAATGACTCCAATTACATTTTGAAAAGTGTAACAAGTATGCGAATTGTATGACTCAAATATGTAACTCCATAAGGGCTTCTTGCAATTCCATCTAGAAGTAAGACTTTTAAAATCTTTGAATGAAAAACTCAGATTCATGTAAGGAACCTTGACTTGCAAGTTGCCTAATGACGTAAAATATTTCAGAGTTTAGTGTTTATTGTTGTCAAATGTTTTATCCCTTTGCTTGTGTTAATTTATTATCAATTGGTTTACTCTACTGGTGTTGATTGTGTTCTTTAAATTGATTCCTCTTGATATGTTTGTTCTAAAAAACAACAAAAAAACACAAACATGAACCTTAAAGCATTGACAGAACCATGGCACACAATATAGAAAGATCCTATGAACCCCTTATTTAATTTTGAGCAGTTTTGGGACTTGTACCAAAAGTCAATTTTATTAAGAATAATTTTCCTTCATATAACTCTAAAGTACCACAAAACCTTTTATATCTCCAATTACAAATTACTTCAAAAAAAATTAACCCATTTACACAAGGTTCATTTACACATTTGAAAAACATATAATCCTTTCATTAAAAAAACCTTATAACTTCATTACAAATTGTTTTTCAAATTAAAACTACAACTTGTATCACCATTGTATATCACTTATGTCGCCATCGATATGTTCTGGATGAATCAATGTACCTCCTTGCTTGAAGGAAATTTTGAAGTTGTTACAAGGACTTTGTAACTGTGTTTATTTTCTGTAGAATAGAATAGTAAGTTACCTATGCATTCAACAACTACTATGTTTTGGTAAGCTATTGCCATTTGTTGTAGTTAGGAACTCTAAGAATACTCTAGTCTTTTAGGAATACAACAAGCTGTAATGTGGTTGATAACCTCTTTATTGTGCTAAAAGATATCCTTAGGACAACAAGAGCCACGAGGTGGCAATGTCCTCGATATTGCCAATAGGTGTCACTATAAGATGGAAGCTTTAGAAACAAGCAAGAATATAGATGAAAAATCAAATTTGGATTCATTTGCAACTGTAGAAGGTAAATGTGATTCATTTTCCATGCAATTTAGGTTAACATAAGCCAATTCTAACAGGGAATCATGTGTTGGAATATGTTAAGAGAGAATAATATATTTCTAAAGTGGGATGATTATCATTCAATCCAGGAATTGAATTATGAAAATATGCCTTCAAATGAAACATCCATGAAGAGATTGGGCCTCTGAAAGATACTTGTCAAAATTCTCTCTAGGGAAAATAACAAACCTAAATGTTATAGTCACCATTGGATGAATATTGGAAAATTTCAAAAGAGGATTGGTTCACTAAAAGCCTATAACTTTTATAAAGGCCTTGACCCTTTCAATTAAGGCATGCAACATAGACATAGATGATACATCCTTTCATGCCAAAAAGAGAAACCCCTCCCATGTAAGTTATTGTGACTTAGAACACCTCAAGGAGATGCAAAGTCGACACAAATTAGACAACTCGAACTCAAGAAAGGAAATAATGTCTTCCACTAAATTAGAGGAAGTTAAACTTATTGGTCTAATTGGAGCCTCCACTAGGGTCTTCAAATGGTCTCCATTAGCGTCACACTATTTAAAATACATTAAGATTCAAGATTCTTAATGAATAGAGGATATTTTATAGTCATAGAAGTTATTCCAAGTCATCAATTATGGATTATAGTTTCACACACATCCACCCACACAACAAATCATATAGAAGATGAAGGAACACTTAGAAAACAAGCATAGTCACCCCATAATCAATCAACCATTATATTAATAAGACCCACGACTCCCATATGCATTAAATCCCAACATAGTGATTAATTATTGTATTTATAATTAGCTTTTCAAACTCAACTAAAAACATATGAAACATTAAATATGGATTGTTGAATCTTTACAACAATATGGTTCTTTGTATGTCAATATCAAACATAAAGCTTATTAATTATAGTTATAAATCTTATTAATTATAGTTATAATTATAATAATTTGTTGTATGTTAAATCTAAACATAAATTTTAGTAATAATGATTATAATAAACTTTTCAAATTTAATGTAGAAAGTTTAAAGTTTAAATCTTCATTATTTACCATATACACTTTACCTCTTAAAAAAATTATAAAATTATAAATACAACAATTAAATATTAAGAACACAATACTCATAAATAATATATTATTTATGGTAAAAAACACTTATTCATTATTTACACTCTACCTTCGAAAAACACATTAAATAACAACTAATACACACAACTTAAAATAAAATATATATACTATTTCAATATTAAAATTATTATTAATATTTATAATTAATTTTTATTATTAATCTTTATAATTAACATTTTCAAAATGTATAAACAAAAATTAATAAAAAATCATAGATTCTCTATTTATAATAAAACTACAACCACAAGATTCATAATGCACTTTGGCGATTTAGGTTATGAGTAATGTTGTACTTGGTCTTTAATGATCAACACATAACTAGCCTATATAATCTCATGGGCTTCCCAAAACAACATATCCATTCATAAAGTGGGCTCTTCAGAGAACAAACGCCGGTATCACTTGACGAACTGGAGGGAGCTTTCATGGCCTAAAGAATACGGTGGATGGGGTATTAAGCATTTGAATTGGTTCAGTATTGCTCTTAGATTGAAGAATATTTGGCTGGTACTCCAGTATGATGGTTTATGGCACCATGTTATTATCACTAAATACTTGAAGATGTGCACGGTAGAGTCCTAGCTCAGAGGCAAAAAATTCCTGTCCCATGGTGTATCAACTATTTGGAAAGGGTTCCTGCTCACCCTCCTGTGGCTGGGTAGGCATCTTGCTTAGCAGGTTGGCAACGGAAAGAACGTTCTTCTCGACATTGATCCGATTGTTGGTATATCCAACTCACTCATGATTCCTCAGGGGCTTCGTGAGTACTTGGAAGATTTGGATATAGTGACCCTTGCACAGGCTCAGAATACCCTCCCTGATGCTCATAAATATTGGTACTCTGCCGAGGAACTCTGTGTTGGCGGTGTCTGGAAGGAAGCTTGGAATTCTTTCACGAGGGGTCTGGAAACTTGTGGCTTGCTGTTAGGAACCCATGTCAATCCCTCTCTTTACTATGTTAGTATATTGTTGTTGGACGCATATGCTTTGTAAGTCGTCCCGTAGTAATTGTTGATCCATAGTTTGTGTTATTGTTGTGAGGCGCATATGCTTTGTAAGCCACCTGTAGTATTTGTTGATCCATAGTTTATATTGGCCCATGGTTTTGACCCATAGTATTGGTGCCCATAGTTTATATTGGCCCATGGTTTTGACCCATGGTATTGGCGCCTATTTTTAATATATAAGTGTGTGCTGAGGCCAAGGAAGGCACGGTGAAGTTATTTTGTATTGAGCTTGCTCAAAGAAGGTTGCCCCCTCGAAGTGGCTTGCGATTAATATAAAAGTGATTCTGAGTTCTGCTGCTATATCGTGTGTTTTGATTACTTGTTTGCTGCAGGTTCCTCACATCTGGTATCAGAGCACTTTCCTTGGCACACGTGGGAAATTTTTTTTTTTTTTGGGCGGCGAATTTCAGATCAATTTCTGAAACTTTCTGCACAAAATTAGAAGAAAAATATTGCATATATGAATTCCTCTTTCAAAAATACGCAGTTTCAAAAAAAAAATCATCTCATTTGGAGATCTAAAAGTGGAGATATCGCGGATTTAAAATTCGCAATTTTTCAGAATTTCGGTGACGGCCGCGGAAATTGCGGCGCGAAAATGTTTTGACCGAGTGCCCAGATTTCTATTCCGATTTCATGGGTAGAAGCAGAGTGGTTGTTCCAGTTCCGGAAACATGCTATAATAGCGATTCTGAGCAATATAGATCCAGTTTTTGAACATTGGGTGGAATTTCTACCCAATTTTTTTTTCTATTGCAGGTTCGGATCTGGGAATAATCCCTCTCCGCTTAACTGTGGGAAGTACTTGGGCATAAGCCCTAAAACTCATTGTGAGGAGTACCACAGGAACCCCGAAGTAGCTGGCCCATTGAGAGGACCTTCCAGCGAAAAGGGCAACGCCCCTACTTGATTGACTAGTTCCCACCCGTGAGGTAAACCAAGAGCTGTCGTTTGTGGCCAAGCGGTTATCAGTTTTACCTAAGCCGTGGAGTGAGGGGTACTGCCCCAATACGCAAGCCATCATACAACATTGGTGGCCGAGTGAATCCCTTGAACCGATAGGAAGCCGCACATACCTGGGGTCCATATCTATTTTCAGTTGCACAATTGCAGATTTCCTCTGTCCAGAACTGTTGCCGATCAGTTCCGCGCCGTTGCAGATCCACCTGTTGCCGATCACTTCTGCGCCGTTGCAGATCCCTTCCTGAAAAATCTCCTGCTTATGGTTGTCACCCGCACAGGAGCAAAAATTATGGAGGAAGCACTTGCAGCCATCCAAGCCAAACTCCAGGAACTGGATGAAAAATTTCTCGGTCTCCATCTTAAGCATTCAGCTATGAACACCAAACGACAGTCCGAGTCTTCATCAACCAATGGGTTCTCTTTTTCCAATAATTTTCGCGGTCCGAAGCTAGATTTTCCGTGCTTCATTGGTACTGATCCGACTGGATGGATCTATCGTGCAGAACAGTATTTTAGCCTTCATAATACTTTTGATGTCCACCAAGTTCCACTTGCCTTCTTTCATTTGGAACAGGAAGCTCTTCAATGTTATCGTTGGTACATCAAGGCTCATGAAGAGCCAAAATGGCCTGCTTTTTGCCAGCTCCTTTTGCACCGATTTGGTCCAAGTGCTTTTGATGACTTTACAGGAGCTCTCACTAAACTTCGCCAAACTGGCACTATGAAAGAGTATCAAACTGAATTTGAGAAACTAGCTAATAACACTGAAGGATTACCTGATGACTTCTACCAGAGTTGTTTTATCAGTGGTCTAAAGGATGCAATTCGCTCTGAGGTCAAAATGTTCAGTCCCAACACAATGATGGAAGCCTTGGGGTTGGCTAAGTTGGCAGAAGACAAGATCGCAGCCCAACAGCGCTCCAAATCCTCTTTTGTTCCCTTCCGCAATATGGGTTCTCAACGACCTTCCATTCTGCCAGCTCCTCGCTCACCTCCAATCAAGCATTTGTCTGAAACAGAGATGCAGGCATGCAGAGAAAAAGGGCTTTGTTATAATTGTGATGAGAAATTCAGTCGGGGACATCGATGTGTTCAACAAAATATCTATCTCTTGGATGTGGATTCTCCACCTGCCTCTGAAATTGGTGAAGAAGTTGCCGATGTAATGGATGCTCCGGTTGACACTCAGGAGCCGCCTACTTACCCTCCATCTCAGGACGACCAGCCCGAGATATCCCTCCATGCTTTAGCTGGAGTCACTGCCCCCCAAACAATGCGAGTACGCGGTTACTTCAAGAAGCTTCCTCTTACGATACTCATTGATTCTGGCAGCACTCATAATTTCATTGACCCTCCGATCGCCAAACAAGTTGATTGTTTTATCCATCCTTGCTCCAAATTTGAAGTCATGGTTGCCAATGGGGGCACCTTACCTTGCAAAGGGAAGTGTCGTAATGTGCATATCTCTATGGGAGATTATAACCTCCGCTCTGACATGTTTGCCTTGACCTTAGGCGGATGTGATGTGGTTTTGGGCGCTCAATGGCTGCGCACACTTGGCCCCATATTATGGGATTTTGCTGAACTTTGAATGCAGTTCTCCCCCGATGGACACAAGCACACATTGAAAGGCTTACGACCAGGGTCTCTCAGCATCATCAGTTCACATCGCATGGAAAAACTCCTTAAGAAGAGTTCCCATGGTGTCATTGCTCAGCTCCATTCCCTTCACATGCAACCATCAGCGGCCCCCACTACTCCTTTGGATCTCCAACAAATTCTGGATCGCTATACAGGTGTTTTTGCTAAACCAGTGGGACTTCCACCTTCACGACCAAAGGACCATCGTATTCCTCCCAACATCAGGCCCTATTTGCGGAAATTCATTCTGGTATTTTTTGATGATATCCTCATCTACAGTAAAACATGGGCTGGACATCTCCAACCTCTGGCTCTTGTAATGCAACTTTTCTCTGATCATCATCTCCATGCCAAAAAGTCTAAATGTGTTTTTGGCCAAAAGGAAGTTGAGTATCTCGGGCACATTATCTCAGCACAAGGGGTTCGTGTGGCTCCTGCCAAAATCGCTGCCATGAACAATTGGCCACCTCCTAAGACACTCAAGAGCCTTCGTGGTTTTTTGGGGTTGACTGGCTACTACCGCAAGTTTGTCAAGGATTATGGGAAGCTTGCAGCTCCATTCACTGCGCTGTTGAAAAATGATGCTTTTACATGGACACCTGTTACTGAGCGTGCATTTGACAAGCTGAAACAAGCTATGTGTACTACACCCGTTCTAGCTATGCCCAATTTTTCCAAGCCCTTCACTATTGAGAGTGATGCTTGCGGCAATGGCTTTGGTGCTGTTCTCCTTCAAGATGAACACCCTCTTGCGTTCACCCGCAAAGCCCTTTCCGGTAAGAATTTAGCTGCCTCTACATATGAGCAGGAAATGATGGCCATTTTGCATGCAGTACAAAAGTGGCGACCCTACCTCTCAGGGAATCATTTCTGCATCCAGACTGATCACCAGAGTCTGAAATATTTCCTAGAACAGCGTGTATCCTCCCCAGCACAACAGAAATGGGTTAGCAAACTCATGGGTTATGACTATGAGATCACTTATAAGAAGGGTACGGCCAATCTTGTGGCGGATGCCCTTTCTCGCACATTTGCTGACCAGGGTTCTCTTTCCGCTATTTCTATGCCTGTTCCAAATTGGTTGCAATCGGTTCAACAGGGTTATGTCAATAACTCTTCATTATCTCACATCATCCAACGCTTGGACAACAACCCTGCTGCTGTTCCACATTACTCTTGGGATGGTGCTTCACTGCGATACAAGGGTCGTCTGGTGCTTCCCCAGCACACAGCTCTTCAACAAGCTATCTTCTATGAACTCCATGCTTCTCCGTCAGCGGAGCACTCTGGTTTTCTCAAAACGTATGAACGAGCACGGCGCGGCGCAACTTCTTTTGGCAGGGCATGAAAAGGACAATTCAACAGATGGTGGTTGAATGTGATACCTGCCAGCGCAATAAGGGTGAAACAACACCCCTTCCGAGATTGCTCGAGCCCTTGCCCATACCTCCCCAGATATGGGCAGATATTTCTATGGATTTCATTGACGGGCTCCCTAACTCTAGAGGGAAGACTGTGATTTTGGTTGTGGTTCATCGCCTCTCCAAATATAGTCATTTTTGTGCTCTCAGCCATCCCTATACAACCTCTTCCGTCGCTCAAATTTTCCTGGACCAGATCTTTCGTCTCATGGAATGCCTTCTTCCATTGTCTCGGATCGTGATGTGACTTTCACCAGTCATCTTTGGACAGAACTCTTTCACCACACTGGCACCAAACTGAGGATGCGTTCAGGTTATCACCCCCAAACGGATGGTCAGACTGAAATTATCAATAAATGCTTGGAACCTTATCTTCGTTGCTTCTCCTCTGAGCAACAACATCAGTGGGCAAAGTGGCTCCCTCTCGCTGAATGGTGGTACAATACCTCTTACCGCACTGCCTCTAAAATGACTCCATATGAAGCAGTTTATGTTCCAGCACGACCAGTTCTTCTTCCTTACACCCCCAGCAGTTCTCCAGTTCAAGCAGTTGACGCGGTCCTTCGCATTTTGCGCGAAAACCTTCATATGGCAGGAAACCGCATGAAGCAACAAGCTGATCAGCACCGTTCTGAGCACACTTTTGAAGCCGGTGATATGGTTTTTCTTCGTCTCCAGCCTTACAAGCCATCCTCACTAAAACTCAAAGGGCGTCCTCAGCTCGTTCCACAGTTCTATGGGCCATATAGGATTCTTCAGAAGATTGGGTCTGTTGCTTCTAAATTGGAACTTCCGCCTTCTTCCCGCATTCATCCAGTATTTTATGTCTCTTGTCTG
>LPNX010207644.1:13660-65726 GCA_001517045.1 Pseudotsuga menziesii
GTTGGGCAATGCTACGATTATTATCCAATTGATACTGGAATAGTAATAGATGGGCAGTGTCTTTTGCTTGTACTTATTACTTGCTTTGGAGTTTTATGTTTGCTAGGTCATTTGTATGAATACTGAACTTTTTTCTGTCTGCTCTTTATGTTGGTTTGTAGAAGGACTTGTACATTTGCACTTTGTAAATTTGAAATACATTGTTCTTAAATTGGGTATGAAGTCACGCAAGTGTACAATTTGTATCCAATTTAATAATATTGATGTATGAGACTGCCTTGTTTGTGGGACAAGAGATCCCTTCCATTCTGCAATTTCATAGTTGAGTATTCTATCCACCCCACTGTAGTATGCCACGCCATTAGATGCACTTGACTTCATGTTGCACTTGCACCTAAGTAATTTGCACAGCTGAACTTGTCACACTAATGGACTCTAAAGTTACCCCTACCATGTGCACTGTGTCCATGGCACAACTTGACTTGACACTCCAGTTGAATGTTTGAAAAATTATGACATTCTGAAAGCATCAAATTTGAAAATATCTGAGTTAAATTATGTAACTTGCAGGATACTTTAACAATCCCAGTGCAACTAAAAGTACAATTGATGAGGAAGGTTGGCTCCATACTGGAGATATGGGCTACTTTGATGAGGATGGAGGCTTATATATTGTGGATCATATCAAGGAAATAATCAAAGTCAAAGGATACCAGGTAATCCATCATATCCTTATGTGGAAAAGATGGAAAGGTTAAAATGTGTAACTATTTTTCTGTCCTATAAATAAAATATACTTATTATTCATCTTGAAGGCATTATAGCTCATCTTGTATTATAGCTCATCTTGTATTATTCAAGTTTGGAATGACTTAGAGCTCATCTCTATCTTTTCTAATTTCATTTCAGGGCATGGTTTGTGTGCTATTATATAGCTGCAAAATAATGAATGGAAATTGTTTATTTTTATGGGTGCATCTTCTTTCGATTTTTCTTCTTTTAGTTGTTACTATCAAAGTTTTTCCTTGGGAGCACTTTATTGAGTTGTTTTTCTAATGCACATTTTCTCATGCTTTCAGTAGTTCCCTTTCACGAATGTTGTAGCTGTGCACTCAGTATTTCATATTGATTGTATATGAATGGTTCGGGAAGTTGCCTGCGCAAATAAACAATATTTCTATTTGAAGTTTCTCATGAAATTCGACAGCCTTCCGCTCTTGCAGATGCAAAGCTTTGGAGTCCTTGTTGAGCAGAATTTGAATGGTCAGTAGTTTTTCCCAACAATTGGGGACAATTCGTTAAAATTTGGCACTCCTAGTGCTTCTACTGTGTATGGTACTTGTGTATGGTAGTAGAATAATATTTTCACAACATAGAGGTTATATCATGCTTGTTTGATATTTCCCAATAATTTTATGAGCTGATTCCTCGTATGAATGCCTACAGTTTGACAGTAGTAACGTTGCTTTTGGAAAAGTATGAAATTGATCCAAAACAAATTGGTCGCTTGGAAGTTGGCAGCGAAACGGTTATTGACAAGAGCAAGTTAATAAAGACTTGGTTGATGCATATGATGAACATGTGATGGGAAACCATACAACGAGGAGCTCAGAAAAAGTTTGTTCAGGTTCCCTGTGTTTTCTTTGCTCACAATTCCTCTAAACTTTGTCAGAGTTCCAAGTACAGACTCTATAAGCTTAAAGCTAGCTCCTAGCTTCCCCAACAGCTCTTCCTGCTTTGACTTGTCATAACCTGCTTGAAGCAGCAAATTTAGTGAAAACAGGGGAAGGAACCCTAGAAAATTTAGTGAAACGTGTAAAATATACTCTCAAAATCTAAAATATTGCAGAGATCCAGCCTCGTATCAAAAACCTTCAAACTCTCAACGAAAGAGCACTAAGCTTAATTCTGCTCAGTACTAATCGTATGGATGGATCTTTGGATAAGGTTGGGGGTGAAGAAATGACTAGAGGAAGGGGTAGAGGAGACGAATTAGGGTAGAAGGTCAGGAGCATCATACAGTGAGGGGGCATGGTTCAATGTTGGCTGATGGTTGTTTGTGTGGGAGGAGACTGGAATGGGAGTTTTTGCTGCATTACATCTCTATAGAGAAAATCAGGAATGGGAGTTTTTGCTGCATTACATCTCTATAGAGAAAATCAATAGTTACAAGATTAGGTCAAATGTCTTCTGTTCAAGACATGAAACCCGGTACAAGTCCCAGGGATATTTGACAGAATAGGGCATGGCACCTTAAGCCGAAGGAAGACCATGTTATGCAATGCAACCCCTAACCTTGGGGTATGTTTCTCAAAGCAACTTCCCCAATAACAAACCATTTCATGATTATTGATTAAGTATTATATATGACATGACCAAGCCTACAACTCAGAATGCAGTAGCTAGATATGATGAATCACTTCAATTTGATTGCCTAGATGCTGAATGACCCTAAGATTGTAAAATGAAAAAATTCTATGATGAATCACTTCAATTTGATTAAGTATTATATATGACATGACCAAGCCTACAACTCAGAATGCAGTAGCTAGATATGATGAATCACTTCAATTTGATTGGCCAGTTGCTGAATGACCCTAAGATTGTAAAATGAAAAAATTCTATGATGAATCACTTCAATTTGATTAAGTATTATATATGACATGACCAAGCCTACAACTCAGAATGCAGTAGCTAGATATGATGAATCACTTCAATTTGATTGGCCAGTTGCTGAATGACCCTAAGATTGTAAAATTAAAAAATTCTAAGATGTAAAGCTAATAAACGAAGTTAACATGTCACTCGCAACTCATCAAAGGATCACATTCTAAAAATGCACTTGAGGAAAGCTAGTAATTTCTATCAATCATTTGTTGGATAGACCAACCTTTACAAGGCCCGAAAACATATGGTTTAAGAATATGTGGTAGAAATGTAGAATCATCTTTTTCAGCTTTTTTTCAATACCTAAAGAAAGCAAATGGTGTTAGATCTTCTGTCCAATAGTGTTTCTTTCAAAATTATGTCAGCTAAAAATAAAGGATACTATTGGAACATGCACTTGTCAAAGTGCTAATATACTTGCCATTGCAAATGAATATAATGCAGCAACCTAGGAATCAAAAAATGTTATTAGAATACAGACTATATATGACTAACTACTTTGATTAGGCAATGGTGAATTCCATCCCTCTAGAAGCTTCCATTGTTTATGCCAAGAAATAGACACCCTTGACCAAAGAGGAAACTCAAAATCATCCTCTAAGGGCTCATCTGCAGGCCCATCCATTGTGAGAGGCAACCAAACATAACGTGAGTCTCTTAATTCAGCTGGGTTCCACCGATTTGCCATAAATATAAACATATCAGGCATGCCAGGAAGAGGTAGAACAAACATTCCCTGGGCAAAAAATGTAGTTCTTCTAAAATCTTCATTACCTCCCATGCATGGATTCCCCAATGTTTCCCAAGGTCCTAGCATAGACTCTGCCGAATGAGCCAACGTTGTATTTGGGGCCCAGCCAGTGCAGCCATAAGTGATCATATAATATAGCCCCCTATGCTTGAAAACAGCAGGTGCCTCTCTATGCTCTCCAACTAAATCCCTTTGCATGACTTTAGTAACATCCCTGTAGTCTTCTGTCAACTGCACAATATGCA
Source organism: Pseudotsuga menziesii (assembly GCA_001517045.1). Taxonomy (NCBI): domain Eukaryota; kingdom Viridiplantae; phylum Streptophyta; class Pinopsida; order Pinales; family Pinaceae; genus Pseudotsuga; species Pseudotsuga menziesii. The sequence continues at coordinate 17,324 of LPNX010207644.1, forward strand.
ATTCACTATTGTCTTCTGATGAGTAGACAGTATAAGCTTGACCATTGTCATCTTTAAATACTGTCATATCTCGGCTATCAAAACCATGTGGCTGTTTGCTGCCAAGATACTGGAATGGCCCAGTGGGGGAGAAACTGACTGCCACACCAACAGAAGCTTTGGAATAGTTAGCATTGTCAATGTGCATCCACATTACATACTGTTTGTTACTTTCCCTTGATTTCTAACTGAATATTGTGAATGGACTTACTCGCATTACAACAAGTGATTAGGTGAATGTAACAATGGTAATTAGTCATGTAACTGATTAAGGGAATAAGGTAACTAGTACCAACCGTATCACTTAAGTAGTCGCTCTAGTTAATTAAGCTAGATAGGTATCATGCTTGAACAACCTTACCAATACTGCACCGCACATGCTTTTATATTTTTTTTTTTAAAACAGTCACAAGTGTCGCTTAAACGACGGTTCCAGATGTCGCTTTTCCGATGCTTAGTCTTAAAATCCGTCGCTTATCCAACGGTTTTGGCTGTTGCTCTTCCGACACTTATTTTAATATATGTTGCTTATCCGATGCTTCTAGATGTCTCTTTTCTGACGCTTTTTCTTAATATCTGTTGCTTATCCGACGGTCGTGTTGTCGCTTAACCGACGGCATGGAGGTTATTTTCTTAAAAAACTTTCACTACCATCGAAGAAAAGCTGTCGCTTAACCGACGCTTTACATTTAACCGACGGTTACTTAGGTGTCGCTTAACCGATGGTTAATCAGGTGTCGGATAACCAACGACAAGTTTTTGACACTTAAAAACAAATCAAAGTGTCGTACATGTGACAGGGAAGTGTCAAAAATCCGACATGACGGCCGTCGGATTTTTGGTCAAAATGTAGTAGTGGTAGTGCCTCCACATCTTCAAAGTGTGGATGATGGATGCTAACTCAAGATTGTGTGTGGGGTAGTTCTTCTCATGCTCTTTTAAATTTCGTGATTAATAGTAGATCACGTGATCATTCATCAAGAGGACTCCTGCAAGTCCTTCCTTTCTTGCATATATGCAAACAACGAAATCCCCGTCGGTATCCACATTTCGTACTATCGATGCGGTCATCAAAAGCTATTTAAGATTTTGAAAACTTTCTTCTCACTTGGTAGTCGATAAGAACTTATTTGCTTTGTTTTTCAAAGAAGTCATGGGGCAAGTGATTCTTGAGAAGTTCTCAATGAACTTTTGATAATATCTGGCTGATCCCAAAAAGGACCTAATGTCAATTACACTAGTAGGGATAGGCCAATCTTTTATGGCTCTAACCTTTTTTGGGTCCACAACTATCCCCGTCTCAGAGATAATGTGACCTAAGTACTATATTTGTGGTTTGTAAAAATAACATTTACTAAACTTAGCGTAAACATGGTGTTCTCGCAACACTCATAGTACTATGCAAATGTGTTCTTTGTGTTCCTCTTTATTCTTGCAATAAACTAGGATGTCGATTTATAAAGACCAAAACAAACTTATCTAGATATTTAATGAATACGTTGTTTATCATACACATAAAGTTTGTGGGTGCATTGGTAAATAAAAACAGAATCACTACAAACTCGTAGTTCCTGTGCCTCGTATGAAAGGCAGTTTTGTGAATATCCTCGTCGTGAATCTGTACCTGATGGTACCCAAATTGCAGGTCAATATTTGAAAAGATTTTGGTTTCTCCCACCTTATCAAATAAATCATCAATCCTAGGGAGTGGGTATTGGTTATTGATAGTCATTTTGTTCAACTAATGGTAATTGATGCACATCCGCATCGTACCATCTTTCTTAGTTACGAAAAGTACCGCTGCTCCCCAAGGGGACACACTGGGTCGGATTTACCCTTTCTCTTTCAACTCCTGCAACTGTATTTTGAGTTCCAGTAATTCTAGTGCACTCATGTGGTAAGGGGATTTGGAAACCGGAATTGATCCTGGTGTCAGTTCGATGGAAAAGTCTAGGTCTCGTTTCGGAGGTAATCCTGGGATTTCCTCGGGAAACACATCCTTGAATTCTTTAAGAACAGGAAAGTATTCTATGTGTTGTTCCATTTTAGACTCTATGTATCAGATGTTTACTACAAACAACTTGTATCCTTTCCTATTAGATTTCTTCGCTTGTAAGGTAGATATTTGCCTTACGGTAACCTTATTTGGAATCCCGTGAGCCTTCACTTGGTTCCCTTGGCTATCACTACACAAGATTGACTTATGTAAGAAATTGAGGATGACATGGTGTTGTTCCAACTAGTCCATGCCGTTAAGTATATCATATGATCCTAAGGGTAGGATGTTAAAGTTTACCTTTGTAGGAAAACCATTCAGGTATACTTCACAATCTTTAACGATTTCTGAAACTTTTTGTTTCGTACCTATGGGTAACTATACCGTCCAAGGTTTATCATGCTTTACTTTGCCTAGTTTGCATACATCAACAATTTTAGGAGAAACATAGCTCCAGCAATAACCGAGATCAATAAGTATTGAAATAAAAGTGTTCAACATCTTACCTTCTATCTCAACCATTGTAGCTTGATTATCTACCTGTCGGCCATCCAATGTTGCATAAATCTGTGTTGTTCCAGCTATGTCTTCTACAGTTGGTTATTCTTGTAAGTTGTGCAACACCCCACTGGTCTTGTTCTTACAATCTCGGGCATAATTATGCCTATTTCATTTCCAACACTTCATCTGTAGCGGAGTAGCATTGGCTCCACTTGCTACTAGCTTGTTACCATTAGGAGCTAGTACATATGGCTTTGTACTAGATTTGTTGAGGTTCTTGTTTGCTAGAAAGTTGTTATTTTTCTTTCTGTATGGTTGTGGGTTAAACCCAGGTTTGTGGTTATCAGAAAATTTCTTAGACTTGTCTCTATTTCCGTTCATGTTCTCTGGTCGTAGCTGCCCATGCTCATAGTAGAGCCTGGCCTTTTGCAGTGTGGTATCAAAAGTTTTTGGCATGTCGAATTCAATACTTTTCCAAAAGTTGGGAGGGAGACATCCTAAAAACTGTTGGATCTTTACCTTTTCACCCTCAATGTATGGTACATAATGTAACAGATATAGAAATATGTTAATAAAAGCATCCATAGTCATGGACTCCATACGTAGCCTGTGGAACTCTTTCACCTTTCGGTCAAAGAAAATTTATGTCAGTAACAAAATTTTAATAACATACTTTATTTTCTTTGCAGTGAATGCTTGGTGCCCCCATAGGTCTCTTAGTATTGAAAATTGGCTCTAATGCCACTTGTAATGTCCCCAACAATTGAAAATTAAAAAAAAATTATTAGGCTAGTAAAAACTACCCAGGCTGGACATTATTGGACTTGCAGAATATAGCGTACACTAAATGTACCACTGATTCATCATAATTTGTTCTTACATTTTATCATCTTTCTTTCAGTTATCATTGTTATTGTATTTTACATTATGATGTTGTAAATCTGATTACTAAGCTATTCTCGTGTGTATACATTGTTGTGTATGTGTAGCTACTTTGATTATGTACTTCTTTACTATCTGAATGTGTTTACTTATTATTTACATGTTCTAACTTAACTTTGTTCTTGGAACCAAAGTGGGTGGAGTGGCGGGACTAGTTCTCCCATGTAACTGTCTGAGAGGTAAATTTTCTCCTTGTCTAGTGGGCTTACTTAGTTCAATTTGAACTAAGGCACTCTTAACTTGTTTACGTGCAGGTGTACTTACACTCGTAACTAGTGACACCTATCGATTGCTATTATTTCTCCTTACCGACTTGGTTTATTGGCAAGGCAATTACCTCGCTTATGCTTTATAATACCTAGACTGGTCATCTAAGTGATGATTATTATTATTTATGTGTTACTGATCAACTATTCATATTTTAACCTGCTTGCATTTCAGGTTTATTTTATTAAAATTATTAACATCTCTTTTATTACTCTTGGCAGGTTTACAAACCTTGGTTATAGACCAATGCTCAACTTTATAAAAACAACCTACCATGGCATAAGGATTATGCCATGGTCTTATACTTAGGACCTGAAGGAATTGATAAGAAAGGGTTAAATACTTAAAGCCTATAGTATGCGATCCATATAATACTTATACCCTGCTTTAGACTTTTGAGTGGCGAATATATATTATGGTTTAAACGTTACACATTGAGGTTTTAACGCTCCTGCATAAAATGGAGACAATCTATATTGGATCGATTCTAAACCATAGAAGAGTGGGTTTTGGAAGTTTGATAATGGTTCATAGGATGGCTCCATTAATGCGCCTTAGAGTTTGTGGTAGCCCAATATTAGGGCTTGGCTCACAATGGACTTTGTTCATTTTTCTCTTTTTGTTGGTTGTTTGGTCTCAACTCTGCTCAGTGGGTGAAGTGAATTCGAAGGTATGATATCATTTGGCTTCACAACATTTCATGTTTGTTTTTTGCCTCATTCATCTTTCATACTTCTCATCCTTCGTAGAGTTTCATGGTTGCAGATGATAGTGCTGGAAAGAAGATGTTGTATTCATAGCGTGACTACGAGCCATGGGATAGCATTACCGTTATGGTAAGTGTGCTAAACATGTCGATACTCACCACCCCTTGGCTTTAAAACTGGGTTTGCAACTGGTCGTAGTTGAGGTTTAATTTATGGGGCTCTGTTGGCCTTCAGGTCCAAGTTTATAAATACTTGGGTGCTTGTAATTATTTAAGATTTTTAGCCATGAGGCAAAACTTGGAGCCCTGGGCAGGCTCTGTCTATAATTTTGTTCACTGTTTGAAGATGTAAAGTGGCCATGGCAGCACCATTTCTTACAATGGTGCAAGGCCGTGAGAAGTTTGACTATGTAAATTATGTTAATGTAATAAAACGTTGAGTTGTGAATACATACCTTGTTTATGATTTGCAGTATTTTATAAAAATTGGTACTGTGTATAGTTTTCGTTTGTTATAAGCGTTGGGTTATTATGATGTTGCGTTTTGATCTGGGGTTATTATTTACATAGTATTTTTTGTTGTTGATTTTTAATAGTTAGAATGATGAATACCCTATCATTGAGATGGATTTGGGGCCACGCATTACATGGCATTGTTACTCTCCATCATGGCTGCGATAGCGAAGGGGTTTTAGACTTATAGTTGGTTTTTAATGTATAATGTGGGAATGTAATTAATCGTGGGTGTAAACCATGTGTTGACAGAGTTCCTATAGGTTTCGTCGTTGACAATGTGTAGATAATTAAGGTTTTGTTTTAGTGGACTGTGTGTTTAATTAAGTGGCTAAGGACGTGATTACATCATAGGTGCAGATGGGAGGGTCTCATGACCTCTGAGTAACAAATTGGTTTTACTCTGAATTTGTTTCTAGTATTTACAGCATGTATGGTTTATAATGGTCTTACAACCTATGTAATAGAAAATTAGTGTGAATATACAGCCTGCGTGTGAAATGACACTGCGTGGCTTGGGTAAAGTATTTAAGACCCAACAAGGATTCGATCCTGGCATGTTACTTATGACGAGGGTTTGTAAATGGATTATTATGCATAAACGTTATTATGGTTGTTGAGCATCATGTGTTATGTATGCGAAATAGAATTGGGTGTCTAGCGGATTCATTCCTGTGACCTGGGTGCAATTTCTTGGTTAATATACGATTTATGTGTTTTAAAGATAATATGGTGGTTGAAATTTGGGCCTTGTGATTTATGGGAGCGATTCTTGTTATGCACATTATAACGTTTTAAAATGGAATGGTTTATAATGTATGCAATCATTTTTCTTAACGTTTTGATAATGGTATTATAGTTTATAATTAGTATAGATAATAGTGTGGTTTTTATTTGGGAGTCCTGAGTGTCCATAGGATTTGCTCCTACGACCTTGTTGCACTTACATGGTTCTTTATTTCACTTCTGTGATGTTATTTTGATTATTGATATATGATGGCTATGAGTAATATTAGATGGGACTAGATCATAGACCAACGAATGCTTTTGATAATTACTTTGTTTATGTGATTATGATAATGTATATTTTAATGGACATCATTTGGTATTTAGCGTAGATTTGTTTAAGCAGACCTTGAAAAGTCTTTGCTGGTTTTTATCTTAGATTTAATATTGTGCTAATAGATTAGATTTATAATTTTATTTTATAACTGTTTAGAATATATATATATATATATATATATATATATATATATATATATATATATACANAATTGCAGCATGGCTCTGCTGACAACTGAAATCTGTCAGTAGAGTAATTAGGCCAAAGAATAGATAGGTAATAGATCTGAAATAAAACCTAGTTTGTAATTAACACAGTTTCAATAGTGAAAATAATACAGGAATACAACTAGGGTGCAAAACCTTGGATAAGCATTTATAAATGAATTAAAATTACAGAAGTAAACTAAATGAATAAACCCTGGATAAATCTAGCATAAGAAATAATGTACAGCCTAGGGTTATAATTTAAAATGTAAACCCTAGAATATTTAAACAGAAATCAAACACATAGGGTTAGAACATATAATGTGAACCCTTACCTAATTCATCCATCTTTTATTCTAGAAAAATAGAATAGGCAGTCTAGTATGTCATACTTGTAATCTAAAGCTTCTTTAATGGATGAACCTGCACACTCAAATAACCAGTATTAACAATTCATAAGAAAATATGACCTCTGTATTAGATGATAGAATAACTTGGGAACTACCGCATTCCACCCAACCATGACCTGGAACCATTTCTGGTTTCAATCCCAATCCCCCCGAGTTGGAATCCAACATGCAAGTAGCTTAGAGCTCCTAAGGTAGAGTTTCCTATCGGGTATATCAGGTCTAGATCAGTTCTCCTTTTTCCTTCCAGGAAAGTGTTCTCCAATAATTTAGTTGAGAGAAAACGGGAAGAATAATGACTCCCAAAATATAGATCATAACCCCAATCCTTTCCTTGGCTTGAGACTTTATAGACGGACTTTTCAATCAAAGGGACAGTTAAATCAAGAATCCTTGATTTCTTGATTTAACCCTTTTTAATTAATTTTGGGTGGTTTTTAATACTTTAACTTAGGAACTTTCAACTAGTTCCTAATTAGACTTTTGTAGGTATTGTACTATTTATTGTCTTTTAATAATAAATAATAATTGATGGAGCTTTTTATTCTTTCTTACATTAATTTATATTATTACTATATTAATTATTTTTACATACCGTGTACAAAATACATAATAATATAACATTTGTTAACATTTGTCTTTGGGCATCATATACCATGTAGGGATAATTTTAGGGGTGAAATTTAGCCCATGGGCTATTTTTAGGGGGTTTTCTCCAAAAAAAGATTCACCATTTTGTATTTTTTGAATCCCTGTTTCGCCCAAATTTGATGGGGTAAACTTTTTTCACCCTAAAAATCAGCAAATTATTATGTAAATGGTATAAAATCCTTGGAAATTAAAATATTTTTTGAAAAATATCACCAAACATTTTATTGTTGGTGTCTTAAGAATTGGTAAGATTCGCCAACATTTATACACTTTTAAATAAGTATGGTTCCTTAAAATCATCCCTCATACCATGATCCCTAGACTTAATGACACTTCTTCATTAAGTTCAACTATGTATATGGTTAGGTCTACTAGGATAGGAAAATCTAAACATCCTTGCATGTTGGATTCCCTCGTATAACATGGCAGTTCTTCAGTACTTGATGATAATACAAAAATTCAAAATTTCATTTAATCATTTATAAATAAGTCTGATGAGATCAATATTTTTCTCAAGTCGTTTTCACTCGGGAATTATTAATTCTTTTTAGTAACCCCTAGTGCTTACCAGAGCCCATACTCAATGCTAAAAATAGGGAGTTACAAACTTAGTGCAATTCTAGAGCTCTTCGCTCAACACTAGTGCTAGGATTTACTTGTATGATACACCTAGGGATACAATGGCCAAGGATCTGATGTTCTAGAGCTTATGCTCAACATCAACATGGAAGGCTCCAGGGATTATTCCCAACACTTCCAATTATATTTTCATGTGTTTGAGAGCTTCTTGCTCAACACAAACGGGTGCCCGCAAGAAGATGCTACCCAATTATGATGCAATGGGAGCGTGCAAGAGAGCTTAATCCAGAAAGTGCATGAACTGCTTAGATGCGTGAACGTGCTCGCGCTTTGAAGTGATGAACCTCCACACCGGATTAACAGCGTGGGAAATAAGAGCATGCAAACGCATGTGGACGCACACGCGCATTTGGACACGCATGCATGTGTTGGGCACAATAGAAAAGAGGGACACATGTGCATCCCTATTTATTAAAAGAAAATAGAACAATGGGCGTATTGTTTTTTAGAAACCCACGAGCGTGCAATGAGGAGCCAACGACCCCTAAGGAGATGAATTCAAACCCCAAGGAGCCCAACTAACTTATACAAGTCTCCTAAAGCAATGCTGGAGTAAGGTAAATAGATTAGGAATGCAATTTTTTTTGTTTATTTCATTGTTTTTATTGTTTTTAAAATAAAATACAAAAAAAAATTGAAAATGAATTGAAATGGGAAAAATTTGATACTACAGGTACAAATTACCTAACCACAATGACCAATACCAATGAACCATCTGAAGAAATGAATGAAACAAACCAAATAGAGGAAGTAAACCCCGAATTAAATGAAGAAACCCCTGAATTAAATGAAGAAGAAAACCCCAAAGATGAATTACATGGGGATTTAAACCAATTAATAATTTTGAGTGATGAATTGAAGAAAATGAGGGAACCCTCTTGGGTTTTCGTATCCACATCAATACAAAACATTATAGAATCTATCAACATTTCCCATAGTGAGATAACCAGCTTGAGAGAATATAGGGCTTGAATGAGAGAGAATTATAGCATTGGTGTATCCAAATAGGATATAAAAAACCTGAATATCACAAAATCCCAACTGTGGACAAAATTTACAAATTCTAGAACAGGACAGCCTCCAGATGTGAGGAAGAGGAGAGTTTGCATGGGCTAGTGTAATTACCAACCATGGAGAGAAACCTAGAGGAAGAGACGGTTCATGGTATTCGACAAGACTCCATGCGACAATGTTGAGGTCCCACAATATTTTATTAGGAAACTATGGGCTGAGTTTGTGTTAGGGTTCCATGTGAACTACTTTGACATCACAGATTTTTAGGGTGTCGGTTTTGGCTCAGCCCAAGATCGACCTCACTCCCATCGGAACCCACTCAGAGGACCTACTGCACCTAGGTGAGAGACAAACCCGCCTCCTCAACCCCCTGGATTAGGTAGTGGGATATATGAGATACATGAGTCCGTCAAACGTGCCACACGGAACCTTCTCAAGCATATCACATTTGTGGCTATGTCCTCGTAGAGCAAGCAAGACCCCCCTGAGAGACACATTTCTGCATAGTCTACAGGTGGTGGGTGAGGGAGAGCAGATATAGGTGTTATCCAGGTGGATCCATCTAGCTCGATGAGACCAGTGCCACATTGTTGTTCTTGGTGTGGGAATCCATGCCATTTTCCCATGCAGGAGCATGGCACAAAGATCTACCTACACTAGGTTAGTCATTGTTTTATTTAATGTCATAATTTCTAATAAATTTAACTTAGAAATCAGATGTTGATGACTTGATTTTTTTAATGTACGGCTATTCAGTGCTGAGTCTCCAACACACGAGTGGGAGGACGCTGGTTCCTTCAACCAAGATGGAGCCATGGAATTTGCAGAGGACATCGTGGCACCATACACACAGGTAGTTTTCTTTCAGTAATTAAATTTAATGTTAGTAGTTAATCTTGTCGTCCAAGATATGTGTCTCTCTTGTAATTTGTTTTAATATTTGCATTGTGTTTATTGTTGATTGTTATTGCTCCGCGATTCCTGTTTTTCTAACAAGGCCATGAGAGAAAAAGAATATTCTACCACACTATCTTAAAATTCATTCAATTCCTTCAAAAATGGATGAAATGTTCTCTTACCTTAATTGGTAACAAGCTAGGAAGTATGTTTAACATTGGTGAAAAAATGAGGGACCTAGAAAAAACTTACGTGGAAAACATTTACATGGAGATGCACCAATATGATGGGTTAGATAATTAAATTGGTAATTAATGAATTGGAACTTAATTGTATTGTAAATAATTGAATGTGTGAATATAACCATTATCTTCTCAGTATTCTACCTATAATTGAAACATAGAAGAAAATGTACTAAGAAGGGTATCTTCAATTAGGATACCTTAAAAAATTAGGTTTGAAATAGGAGGAGAGGAGAACTCATAGCCCTGTCAACTCTCTGGACTAGAAAGGAAATCAAGCATAAGCAAGGTTTACTAGGGCTAACTAGTTAACTAATTCATATATAAGGAAACTTTAGCATTAATAATGGATACAGCTTTCAAAGATATAGTTAGGGAAAATATGACAAACGCTTACCCTACAAATCATCCATCCTTTGATATTGCACAAGACAAGCATATAATTTTTGAATATCATTTCAAGGATCATCGAGAAATTCTAAGGAGTAAGCCCATAAACGTTGTGGATATTCTCTAAAATAGAGAAAAATGTAACATCCCTCAAAATCATAATTTATTATGCAAGTTTGGGACTATTATTATCACCACCATATCATTGATGTTATGTCACTTGATTGATTTGTGACTTCTATTGTATCACTAAATTAGTTCTTGTCAACTGTCGCATATTTATTTAAATTGTTGGCCCATATTTAGTTAATATTTACTAATTAAAAATAAATATTTTTGTGCAAATGAATAGGTGTCCGCATGATTGAGTGACCAGCCATCCCCACCAGGGATCAACAAATCCCCTCGTGATTAGTTATCTTGTAATAAAGTATAAATTTAATTTCAGTTTTAATGGCTTAGATTCGTATAGTTATATCTTTTATGTGCTAATACATGATGCCATGAATATGTATGCAGGTCCCACCACATAGGCACGTCGGTGTCACTATCTCTCCATTAACTACCTTTTTTCAACCATCTATGTCAGGTGTAGCCCCTAGAATACATGTCCCTTTCCCTGCATCCCTCCCCACCCTATTCCATCCATCCTTTGTCTCCCACCCACCTCCACACTTCCATCTAGTTCTGCCCCACCCATCCATCCCCTCGCTTGCAGTTTCCCATGTTTCCACCCGCCCACCTTTGACCACATTACACCATCAATCCACATTGACCCATCCCTCCACCCCATCCCAAACCTCATCCCCCTCCTCCATATTCTCCCACCACCCTCGTTTCCTCTTCCAGGGTGGCTTGTTCCATTCTACAACTAGTTGGTATTTATCTTTGTACATCACCACTTCTCCCACTCCAGTCCACACCCTCTCCCACGATGCCCCCTAGTGTTTTATCCAACATCGATGTGGCTATATCCTTGACTATGCCATCCACACTAGCATCAAAGCAGGTTGTACAACCCACTGCTCGACCTGCCACCCTTGACGACCAGTCAATTTATCCACCTGCTAGCCCCCAGGACCATCCTGTTGTGTTCATAGTGAGATTGATTAGTTTATGAAAATATCATTCAATATTAACTAAAATTAACATAGCAGTAAGTTGTATGAGTTATATTAGTATTTAAATGTTGCAGGGTGGTATTGTCAAGAGACTTGGATCACGGAGGAGGGTATCCCGCTAACCACTTACGGTCTCGTCTCAGGTGAGCTATTTAAAATTTGAAAATGTAATGTTGATATTTAAATTGTGTTTTATACTTGTATAATTTCCTGTTGGAGTTGACCTTTGATTGTTTTCATTTCAGAGCCCAAGGGGAAGTGGTCGAAGTAGCCTGAAGAACCGAGCTTCCTCTAGCTCGAAGAAGAGGAAGATCTATTTTGGAGTTGGACATGGGAGCTCTGAGGGTGGGAAAGAGGATTGAGAGAGCCTCCTATGTACACAAGCCATGATGTAGAATTTTGGCATGAGTTGCCATATTTTGTATATGATTGGAAATTTTTGTATATTAATATATCATTTTGTACTTCTTTATAGTAGTAGTTTACAATTGATGCACTTGCAATACTTATTGTTGATGAAGCAATAAAGTCCATATGTTCACAATAAAATGCATAAAAATTTAACAATGTAGATTAGTTAACAAAAAAATACACAAATGCATAAAAATGCAGTCTTATTCATTGTCCAAATTGTAATAGAAAGCACTTGTCTGCCTTCGGTATTTACATAGTAATTCTAACCTTTGGCCTTCTACTCCCTTCTCTATCCTTGACTAATGTTAGGACTATCTATCAAAATATATTGTAATACTACCTATTAGGCAGCTAGAAGACACACCTAAACCATTCTATTCTAGCCTAAGCCTTGCTAAAACCCTTAACCTAGACCCCTACCTTTCCCTCTCGCTAAAGAAAGGCATATTCCTTTCATTTCCATAACGTATTCACTGAAATATCCTATTTAGGGCAGCCCTAATAGCCTTCTTACCCACCTATAATATAAGTTCACTTCCTTTCCTTCCTATCTTACCCACTCACTAACGCCTCACATCAAATTTGTCCATAACCCAATTTAAAGTGGCACAAAGATACCCTAAAGGGACTGTATATAAACAATCATTCCTAGCCATACTTAAACAAAATTGGCAGTGGTATATAAACATCCATAACTTGGAAAAATACTAGAAAAGTCGTTGAATTTCTTGCAAGTCATTGTGTCATCAAAGTCCAAGTGAATACACTTCTTATCATTCCTACTTGACTATAAATTACATCTTGGATTGTCATAAGACATTTTACTTGACTGGAAATTACATCTTGGACTGTCATAAGAAATTTTACTTGACTAGAAATTTGATTTGGTTTAACAGTCCCATTGGCTTGGAAACTTGTCACTTATAAAAAAATTTATCACTGCTGTTTACTTAAAAAGATTGTACCTTTGTTTTTACAAGCTAAAAAGTGAAATATAGGACTGTCACAATGCTAAATGCTTGGCTGGAAATACTTTTATGTCAGTTGCAAGAGAGGTTGACTTTGTATGATATGATGATAATGTCCCATCAACACCACTAACATTCTTCAACCACATGCATAATTGAAATGAAAACATCCCATAATGATAACGTCCCATACAAATTGTTCTTCCTTGACAAATAAAAAATGAAACAAGTTCATGAATATGTGTCTTCTATAATGATCTATTGAGCACTTGCAATTTTAACGAGCTATTGTACTTGTTGCAATTTTAATGATTTAAGGGTTAGCATGCATAAACTAGGGTTTATAATCAATGAGGAAACCCTAACCCTAACTGAAGTTTAAAGGTTAGCATGCATAACCTAGGATTTATAATCAATGAGGAAACCTTGACATGTAATATCCTGTTTAGGGAAGCCACTTGCTTTCCTTCCTATCTTACCCACTCACTTCCTATATTGTCATCCCTATTGATCCTTCCTTTGGTAATGACATGTTCTCTTTGTGTGTATAATCATGGTTTGAAGGGTCATTTTGGCTAGCAAGTTCCTTTTATTTCAGAGGATTTTCCTTAGTCATCATCTTGATGGCCTACACAAGTGCATGATGAGCTATCCAAAGGTCCGCACTTAGGATATATAACAAAATAAACACCATTAAAGTTTACTTAAAAAATTCAACCCAAAATTATCTCAAATTAGTATGCATAACCAATGCTAGAATCTACCCAATCATAAAGGTAATATAAGCTAAAATTCAAATCTCCACACTATAATTGTTTTCCTCATTAGGGTTTATAAACCATAATCATATTTCATCATAGAAGCACATGGCATTTCAGGAAATTCTAGCTAGGGTTAGCATTTCAGGTAAGTCTACCATGTAACTATTCATCAATTACAATAGTGTTAGCTAGGGTTTAGGATAACAAAGAAATTCAATTCATAACCTAGGGTTTAATTCAATTGTAACAATTTGATAATTTGAGTATTTTTCCTAGCATTTGCACACATTGGTATTTGCATTTGTGAACATATGAAATAGTAAGTAGTTCATTTTAATCCCAATAAAATGATTTCATGTATGTGCATAGCCTAGGTATAGGGCCTTTTGGTTTTTAGTTAAATGATACTAACCAATCTAATGATATATACCTAAAGAGGTCATAAAACCCTAGTTCCATCTCTTAACTTGTGAACCCTAGTTATAATATGAAATTTGTAGTTCATGAAACCATTGTTGTTTTCAATTTGTAAGTGTAGCCTAGGGCTATATGGCCTTTTGGTTTCTACTTAAATGATACTAACTAGTCTAATTTGATCTTCAAACCTAAAGAGTTTATAAAACACTAGTTTGTAGTTCCATGTCTCAATATGTGAACCATAGTTTTATTATGCAGTTTGTTGGCTTATATTCTAGTACATGAATAATATAAGGCTGCAACATGTGCTTTCTTTGTGATATCTAGACACATTGGGCCATGAAAACATGAGGGGGAGGGCCATTTTCAACCCAAGTCATGTAATTGTAGTTCATGAAACCCTAGTTGGTTTAGGATGTGTACATGTACATGTGTTTCTACTTCCATATCATAACCTATAAAGAGTTTACAAAACCCTACCAACTAATATAACATACCATACCATACTAACATCATACCATTCTAACATACCAGACCATACTAGCATACCATACCATACCCCACAATACTAACAGCATAGTACATACCCTACAATATGCTATGATACTAACATCATATCATGTACTAACATACCATACCATACCATACTAACATATAACATACCATACCATTATAGTTCCATCACATAACTTGTAAAGAGGTCATAAAACCCTACTTCCATCTCATAACTTCTCAACCCTAGTTATAGCATGCAATTGTAGATCATGAAACTATAGCATGCAATTGTAGTTCATGAAACCATAGTATGAAAGTCTCAATGAGATTATAGTTCATGAAACTGCAGGTGTGTTTCTCTTTTCCATCTCATAACTTGTAAAGAGCTCATAAATCCATATTTCCATCTCATAACTTCTCAACCCTAGTTATAGCATGCAATTTGTAGTTCATAAAATCCTAGTTGGTTTTGGATTTGTACATGTACATGTGTTTCTACTTCCATCTCATAGCTTTTAAAGAGGTCACAAAACCCTAGTTCCATCTCATAACTTCTCAACCCTAGTTATAGCATGCAATTGTAGTTCACAAAACCCTAGTTGGTTTTCAATTTGTACATGTACATGTGTTTCATCTCATAACTTCTCAACCCTAGTTATAACATGCAATTGTAGTTCATGAAACCATAGTATGCAATTGTAGTTCATGAAACCCTAGTATGCAAGTCTCAACGAGATTGTAGTTCACGAAACTCTAGCATGCATTATGGTATCCACACCAAATTGTTTTCCTTGTCAGGGTTTATAAACCCTAATCATCTTTCATCATAGAAGCACATGACATTTCAGACTAGTCTACCACCAGTTTTGACATCAACATGTTTATCCTAGGATGATTCCTCAAACCCTAGGTCTTTGTCTATTGCATCAACACAAGCAGCAAGACCTCCATGGAAACTCAACTAAACTTAAAAAAATCTTCTTCTAAGTAAGGAATCAAAAGAATCTCAAGAATTATCAAGTTAAGTTTTCCATTGTCTTTCCCTAACCTCCATGTATCACACAAGAACAAGATGGCAATATCACCAAAGACATTAGTTCTTTTCTTTGTATCTTCTACAGGGTTGGAACCCTAATTCTACCTCCTTTTCTTTGAAAACAAGAGCTATAGATTCTACAAGACGACCATCAATTCCTCTAGTATAATATCTCCTTCTCCAAGGTTTACTTACATATATAAACCCTAGTGTCCTCATGCATATCCTAGTTTCATCATGTAATGCATTCCTCCTCTAGTTGTATACCACATCTTCTTGTTCCCAATGCTCCTCGACATATGTGTCATAGGGGGTTACAATGATCCAATGCTTATCGTCAATATGTCTTCCAAGGTGGTTACTATGGTCATTTGTTCTTCTTAACATGTGTGTGAAGGTGGACACTATGGTCCAATATTTCACTTATCTTCATCCTAATATCATAAGGCAACCCAAACAATTAAACCCTAGTCCAAGTGGACATTAAAAATCATGAAGATACATCACTTTAGGGCACTCTTTCCAAGCATATGACATATCTAGAACCTCTTATTACAACAAATTACAACATCAATAAATCTACTGAGCAAAACCTCAGTTTATGAAACCGATGCACAATGGAGTTATTAGGCCATCAAAACATAGTGAGAGGGCCCTCTAGAGGTTATGGCATGCTAGGAGACCAACGGAGTTTACTGCTTCTTGATCTGACCTCTGGTTTCTGAGTTATGTCAAGTTGCAAGTCGCATGAAAATGGTGTTCACGGACACTTGGTTACTCTCGGTCCAGGAGCAAAAAACAAGCGGAGCAACAAGATTGCATGTCATTGGCTCCAACAGGTGTATATGGCCAATGCTGACATGGGAAGACCACCAAGACTGGCACAGAGGAGGGTTTTTCAGAGTTGACCCACCAATGAGAGAGTTGCATTAAAGGAAACTGAGCAAAACCCTAGTTTACAAAACCTATGCATAGTGGAGTCACTAGGCCATGTAAATGTAGTGGAGAGGGCCCTCTAGAGGTAATGGCATGCTAGGAGACCAACGGATTCGATGGCTCATCGATCCAACCTCTAATTTTTTAGTTATGTCGAGTTGCAAGTCGCATGAAAATGTCATCCTCATTGTACAAGATCTAAGATATGGTCATATTTTGTAGAAATCGTTAGCTGACCCTCCTCTAAGTGGGTTGTTTCCTTCATTAATTTGTTAGTATGCTAATTATTTGCATTGATACATAATCATTGATTAAAGGTTTCTCATTATGTTCAGACCAAATTTTCATTTCTATACTGTATTTGAGTCAACTAAAGATAGTCAAGTTTGCAGGTATTACAGCTATAGGATTCTAACTACCTTTGTGTTCAAAAAGTATTGGAAGTCAAATGAATATGAGTCAAATTAGGAGGTTGTAAATCCCTTGAGAAAAGGAGAAATAATTGAGGTAGAGGCATCCCTATCAAGCTCAAAGGCATGTTATGATAAATCTAGCATGAAAAGGAGAGCATGGACAAGTTAGTGAATTGTTCAATATGGACCCTCTCCCATGATTTCTACCAAGGTATTTATACAAATTGAAGAGTCTCAATAGAGAACCTCATCTATGTCATCCTTGTGGGAAATAAAAATATATTCATGTGCAAATGGTTATTGGTCTACATTGCATACTTCATCTTGTATAGAGAATATGGACAACTTGGTGAACTATTCAATATGGACCCTCTCCCATGATTACTTCAAAGGTTTTTTTTTTTTGAATTGAAGACTCTCAAGAGATAACTTCATCTATGCCAATGTTCTACAAAATTAAAATATATTCATGTGCAAATATAAATAAGTTAACATTGCATATGTCATCTTGTATGGAGAATATGAGACTTGTTTAGATGTGAAGTTGGGATTTATTCTTGTGAAATTAAATGTTGTCTATGAGAGAGATATTGTTGTAGTCATATCATAAAACAAAAATCAATGAAATGATCTGAAAGCTTGTGAATTAAAACAATTATTTACAATTCACCATACCTATTCAAAATGATCTCTTCTTCCAATGAAAACTTGTAGTGTGAATATTTCCACTAAATTCCAGGACCACTGAATATGTTTGTTATATTCCAAGAGTGAGCTTCTTTCCAATAGATTAAAGAGTGGTGATGGATTGTGAGCCAAATTGCATAGTTCAGGAGCACAAAATGCGCAAACAGCAAAATAAAACCCATGAAAATAGGTAGCAATCCTGGGAATCCAAAAAACTATTTTTTTACCTACTAACAGGTGCGCACACATGCCTTTAAGCACACACACATGTGTCTAAGATCGCGATCACGCATTGGTGCGCACGTAAACTTAAACATGTGCGTTCCCTATTTAACATTTAGAGCATTTACTCACTAAGATTTATTTCATTTAATGACTAACATTATTCAACAACGACTTCGTATTAATTATTATTTTGAGTATTTTTACAATATAGTCTAAAACCTATCATCATCATCACCACTACAATATAGTCTAAACCTATCATCATCGTCGTCATCCTCATTCTCACCATCATCATCATTACCATCATTCTTCATCATCATTGTCATCATCATCATCATCACCATCATCTGCATCCTCATCCTCATCATCATAGTCATCATCCTCATTACCATCATTGTCATCATCCTCATCATCATGATCACCAACATTGTTCATCATCATCATCACCAAAATTGTTCATCATCATCATCATCATCATCATCATCATCATCATCATCATCATTCTCATCATCATCATCATCACCATCATTGTTCATCACCACCATCATTGTTCATCATCATCCTCATCATCGTCATCATCATCACCATCATTGTTCTTCTTCTTCATCATCATCATCATCATCATCATCCTCATCGCCATCTTCATCATCATCACCATCATTTTTCATCGTCATAGTCATCTCCATAGTCATCATCATCCTCATCATCATCATCGTCATCATCCTCATCATCATCTTCATCGTCATCACCATCTTTGTTCATCATCATAGTCATCATCATCCTCAACATCATCATCATCTTCATCATCAACATCATCATCTTCATCATCCCAATCATCATCATCATCATCATAATAATAGTCATCGTGATCCTCATCCTCATCATCATCATCATCATCATCATCACCATCATTGTTCATCATCATAGTCATTATCATCCTCCTCCTCATCATCATCGTCATCATCAACATCATCATCGTAATCATCGTAATCATCATCATCATCATCATAATCATCATCATCATCATCCTCATCCTCATCATCATCATCCTCATCCTCATCATCATCATCCTCATCCTCATCATCATCACCATCATTATCATCATCATCATCATCCTCATCCTCATCATCATCATCATCATCCTCATCCTCATCATCATTATCATCACCACTGTCATTGTTCATAATCATCATCATCATAGTCATCCTCCTCCTCCTCATCACCATCATTGTTCATCAACATCATTCCATTGCAAATGCTTGAAAATAAAATCAAAGAAAAGTTTCAACTAAACCTATCATCATCATCATCATTGTTCCTCATCATCGTTGTCACCATCACCATCCTCGTCCTCATCCTCCTCATCATCATCATTGCTATCATTGTTCATCATCATTGTCACCATTGTCATCATCATCATCGTCATCATCATCCTCATCCTCTTCATCATCATAGTCATCATCCTAATCATCATCATTCTCATCATCCTCATAATCATCATCATCACCAACAGTGTTCATTGTCATCATCCTCCTCCTCCTCCTCCTCCTCCTCCTCCTCCTCCTCATCATCATCATCCTCATCATCATCATCATCATCATCATCATCATCATCATCATCATCCTCATCATCATCATTGTCATCATGCTCCTCCTCCTCCTCCTCCTCATCATCGTCGTCATCATCCTCATCATCGTAATCATCATCATCATCATCATAATCCTCATCCTCATCATCATCATTATCATCATCATCATCAACATCCTCATCATCCTCATTGTTATCATCATCACCGTCATTGTTCATAATCATCATCATCATAGTCATCATCCTCATCAACATCATAGTCATCATCCTCCTCCTCATCATCATGATTGTTCATCAACATCTTTCCATTGCAAATGCTTGAAAATAAAATCAAAGAAATGTTTCAACTAAACCTATCATCATCATCATCATCATTGTTCCTCATCGTCATCGTCGCCATCATCATCATCATCCTCATCCTCCTCCTCATCATCATTGCTATCATTGTTCATCATCATTGTCATCGTTGTCATCATCATCATCGTCATCACCATCCTCATCCTCTTCATCATCATAGTCATCATTATCATCACCCTCACCATCATCATGATCATCATGATCATGATCATCTTCATCCTCATCATCGTCATCATCATCACCGTCATTGTTCATCATCATCATCATTGTCATCATCATCATCGTCATCACCATCCTCATCCTCTTCATCATCATTGCCATCATTATCAGCATCCTCACCATGATCATGATCATCCTCATCCTCATCATTGTCATCATCATCACCGTCATTGTTCATCATCATCATCATTGTTCATCGTCATCATTCCATTGCAAATGCTTAAAAGTAAAATCAAAGGAAAGTTTCAACTAAACCTATCATCATGATCATCATTTTTCCTCATCATCATTGTCATCATCATCATCCTCATCCTCATCCTCATCATCATCGTCATCATCATCACCATCATTGTTCATCATCGTCATCATCGTCGTCATCCTAATCCTCATCCTCATCCTCATCACCATCGTGATCATCATCATCATCATTATCACCATCATTGTTCATCATCATTGTCATCGTCATCATCATTGTCATCATCCTCATCCTCTTCACCATCATAGTCATCATCCTCATCAACATCATTATCATCATCCTCCTCCTCATCATCATCACCAACATTGTTCATCATCATCATCATCCTCATCATCATCATCATCATCCTCATCCTCATCATCATCGTCATCATCACCATCATTCTTCACCATCATCATCATGGTCGTCATTATCACCATCATCATCATCATCATCATCCTCATCATCATCATTCTCATCATCATCATTGTCATCATCCTCATCATCATTATTGTCATCATCCTCCTCCTCCTCATCATTATTTTTCATCATCATCATTCCATTAAAAATGCTTAAAAATAAAATCAAAGCAAAGTTTCAACTAAACCTATTATCATCATCATCATTGTTCCTCATCGTCGTCGTCATGATCATCATCCTCGTTCTCATCCTCATCCTCATCATCATCATCACCATCATTCTTGATCATCATTGTCATCGTCATCATCATCCTCATCATCATCATCAACATCAACATCATAGTCATCATCCTCATCATTGTCATTGAAATCATCCTTATCATCATCATCATCATTGTTCCTCATCATCATCATCCTCGTCCTCATCATCATCATCATCACCACCATCGTTATTCATCATCATCATTCCATTGCAAATGATTAAAAATAAAATCAAAGCAAAGCTTCAACTAAACCTATCATCATCATCATTGTTCCTCATCATTGTCGTCATCATCACTATCCTCATCCTCATCCTCATCATCATCATCGTCATCATCATCATCATCATCACCATCATTATTCATCATCGACGTCATCATCCTCATCCTCATCATCATCGTCATCATCATCACCATCATCGTTCATCATCATCGTCATCATCATCATCATCATCATCATCATCATCATCCTCATCCTCTTCATCATCATAGTCATCATCCTCATCCTCATCATTGTCATTATCCTCATCATTGTCATTATCCTCATCATCATCATCATCACCAACATTGTTCGTCATCATCATCATCATCATCCTCATCCTCATCCTCATCCTCATCATCATCATCATCACCATCATTATTCACCATCATCATCATCATCATCATCGTCATCATCATCGTCATCATCATTGTCATCATCATCATCCTCTGCATAATCATCATAGTCATCATCATCATCATCATCATTGTCATGATCCTCCTCATCATTATCATCATTGTTCATCATCATCATTCCATTGCAAATGCTTGAAAATAAAATCAAAGAAAAGTTTCAACTAAACCTATCATCATCATCATCATTGTTCCTCATCGTCATCGTCATCATCGTTATCCTCATCCTCATCCTCGTCATCATCATCATCACCATGATTGTCATCGTCATCATCATCCTCATCCTCATCCACATCCTCATCATCATAGTCATGATCCTCATCATGGTCATTGAAATCACCCTTATCATCATCATCACAATCATCATCATCATCATCATCATTGTTCCTCATCATCATCAGCATTGTCATCATCCTCATCATCATTTTCATCATCATCGCCATCATTGTTCATCCTCATAGTCATCTTCATAGTCATCATCATCCTCATCAACATCAACATCCTCATCATCGTAATCATCATCATCATCATCATAATCACTGTAATCATAGTAATAGTCATCGAGATCATCATCATCACCATCATTGTTCATCATCGTCGTCATCATCGTCATCCTAATCCTCATCCTCATCCTCATCACCATCGTGATCATCATCATCATCATTATCACCATCATTGTTCATCATCATTGTCATCGTCATCATCATTGTCATCATCCTCATCCTCTTCACCATCATAGTCATCATCCTCATCAACATCATTATCATCCTCCTCCTCCTCATCATCATCACCAACATTGTTCATCATCATCATCATCATCCTCATCCTCATCAGCATCGTCATCATCACCATCATTCTTCACCATCTTCATCATGGTCGTCATTATCACCATCATCATAATCATCATCATCCTCATCATCATCATTGTCATCATCCTCATCATCATTATTGTCATCATCCTCCTCCTCCTCATCATTATTTTTCATCATCATCATTCCATTAAAAATGCTTGAAAATAAAATCAAAGCAAAGTTTCAACTAAACCTATTATCATCATCATCATTGTTCCTCATCATCGTCGTCATGATCATCATCCTCGTTCTCATCCTCATCCTCATCATCATCATCACCATCATTCTTGATCATCATTGTCATCGTCATCATCATCCTCATCCTCATCATCAACATCATAGTCATCATCCTCATCATTGTCATTGAAATCATCCTTATCATCATCATCATCATTGTTCCTCATCATCATCATCCTTGTCCTCATCATCATCATCATCACTACCATCATTATTCATCATCATCATTCCATTGCAAATGCTTAAAAATAAAATCAAAGCAAAGCTTCAACTAAACCTATCATCATCATCATTGTTCCTCATCATCGTCGTCATCATCACTATCCTCATCCTCATCTTCATCCTCATCATCGTCATCATCATCATCATTATCACCATCACTGTTCATCATCAACGTCATCATCCTCATCCTCATCATCATCGTCATCATCATCACCATCATCGTTCATCATCATCATCATCATCATCATCATCATCCTCCTCATCCTCTTCATCATCATAGTCATCATCCTCATCATCATCATTGTCATTATCCTCATCATCATCATCATCACCAACATTGTTCGTCATCATCATCATCATCATCATCATCCTCATCCTCATCATCATCATCATCATCACCATCATTATTCACCATCATCATCATCATCATCATCATCATCATCATCGTCATCATCATCATCATCATCGTCATCATCATCATCCTCTGCATAATCATCATAGTCATCATCATCATCATCATCATTGTCATGATCCTCCTCATCATTATCATCATTCCATTGCAAATGCTTGAAAATAAAATCAAAGAAAAGTTTCAACTAAACCTATCATCATCATCATCATTGTTCCTCATCGTCGTCGTCATCATCGTTATCCTCATCCTCATCCTCGTCATCATCATCATCACCATGATTGTCATCGTCATCATCATCCTCATCCTCATCCACATCCTCATCATCATAGTCATGATCCTCATCATGGTCATTGAAATCACCCTTATCATCATCATCACAATCATCATCATCATCATCATTGTTCCTCATCATCATCAGCATTGTCATCATCCTCGTCATCATTTTCATCATCATCGCCATCATTGTTCATCCTCATAGTCATCTTCATAGTTATCATCATCCTCATCAACATCAACATCCTCATCATCGTAATCATCATCATCATCATCATAATCACTGTAATCATAGTAATAGTCATCGAGATCATCATCCTCATCCTCATCATCATCATCATCACCATCACTGTTCATCATCATAGTCATTATCATCCTCCTCCTCATCATCATCATCGTCATCAACATCATCATCCTCATTATCGTAATCATCATTATCATCATAATAATAATCGTCATCATAATCATCGTTATCATACTCATAGTCATCGTCATTCTCATCCTCATCATCATCACCATCATTGTTCATCATCGTCATCATCATCATCATCATAGTTATCGTCATTGTTAGCATCCCTCCTCATCATCATCATAGTCATCCTCCTCCTCCTCATCATCATAGTCATCATCCTCATCATCATCATTGTCATCATCCTCCTCCTCATCATCATAGTCATCATCCTCATTTCATCATCATTGTCATCATCCTAATCATCATCATCATCATTCCATTGCAAATGCTTGAAAATAAAATCAAAACAAAGTGTTTACTTAACAAATGCGCGCACACGTCCCTCACGCATGTGCACAAAGTAGCACGAACGCGTTTTTAGTGCGTGCGCACCCATACAGTGTGATCGCGCTTCTAGTGCATGCGCGTTATGTTTTAAACTACGCACATGCGTTATTTAAATTTAGAATTTTGGCTGCACCTTTTTTCTAACCAAAGTGGTGGATGACTTGGATGCTTTGGTTTTAGGTTCGGGTTGCCCAACCAAGTGGTTTGGACTGTCTTATGACATAAAAACTTGTTTTGTACCACTTGTCCTATTTCGTGCATGATTTTCCATATGTCACACTTGTTCACTGTTAATGAAAATTCACACACTTGTGTAACTCTGTTTGTAGATTCTGAATATGTAATTTTTATTTAAATCTATTACCTTTTTCTATTTTTTATTTAATTTTAAATGGACAAACGTCAATCTAACACAAAAGGTAGGCTATTTGATTCGGCTATAAATTTTGATTGCCTCACCTATTTAAAAAATGAAAAAGAACCCGCACAAGAAAACACGAAGACCTACATCCAAAAAAACAAATATTGTTCATTAACTATGTTAAGACCAAGATGTGGTGGACCAACGCTCGACCTTGTCATTTTAGGGCATCACTCACTTCTTTAATTTGAAAAATAAAAAATATAACATAAATAAATATGGAAAAATAACGCTACACTAGACACACCCGTTATCTACAACTCTATATAATTTTTTTCACAAAATTCCACCATTTGCATACCAAATGAGTGGACCAACGCAGACATATTCATTATTTTTTGGGAAAAATATAACATACCAACCTTAGAAGAACCTCGTTTTTTGGGATTTATGCTTAGTTTCCATAAATAAAAGTTATATATTCTAGAAGGTAATCCAATTGTCCACGTTTCATATTCGTACACCATATTCCAAAAAGTTGTGTAGGTACCTCTAATATTGCTTTTTGAAGTTCAGATTTCTGTTTTTCCAGAATTCCATTGCGACGAACGTGTCATAAGTGACCAACATTAGCTTGCACCAGCCCAAATGTAAGTACTCATGTGCTCCAGAGCTTCTTTCTCAACACAAAACATTTATTACCCATGTGCTCTTGAGCTTGTTGGTTAGCACAAAACATTAATTACTCATGTGCTCTAGAGTTCCTTGCTCAACATAAAACATCTCATCAATCATGTGTTTCAGGGTCCACGCCCAACACAAGAAAGCATATATATATCATCAATAATTGGCTTACGCCCAATATATAAAACAAATCATCTTGTTCATATGCAGTGGGGTCTTCGATCCAATATATCAAAATAAAACATCACGATAACATCATAATCAATTGGCTCATGCCTATAAGTGTTAGGTCCAAAATTCAGGATATTACAAGGCATCACTACAAATTCATAATCTCCATACCTTGTTCGGAAATCATTTTTATGAATACCTTCCTCTTTTACACATACTTGACGATATCCTGATCTAAGATCAATTTTGGAGAAATTTCTGGTTCCGCCAATTTGATCAAATATATCATTAATTCTTGGTAATGGTTATTTGTTTTTAATTGTAATTTTGTTTAACTGTCTGTAATCAACGAACATTCTAAAAGTGCCATCTTTCTTTTTAACAAACAAAACCGATGCTCCCCAAGGTGACACACTCGGTCGAATATATCTCTTGTCCAATAATTCGTGTAATTGCATTCTTAATTCTGTCAATTCTCGAATACTCATACGAAAAGGATATCGGGATACAAGTGTTGTCCAAGGCATTAAATCTATAGTAAAATATAAATCTCTTTTAGGTGGTAATCCTAGTATCTCCTCAGGAAACACATCCTGAAACTCCTCAAGAACACGAAACTGGTTTATTTCTGTTTTTTATTCTTAGTTTCAGCTTCCACAATTTTAATAACATACAACTGATATCCCTTCCTAACACACTTATTGAGTTGTACCGCTTGAATTTTCCTCGTAGTTATGGTTCTATAAATTCCCTTTATTGTATGATAATTACCATCATCATCGATACAACCAAAAATTTTATTCAAACAATTAATGATGGTTTTATGGGATTCTAACTAATCCATACTGATTAAGATATCATAGGATCCTACAGGAAGTATGTTTAACTTGATTGTTTTGTCTATTTCATTAAAAGTCAACTTAGAATGTGTTACCAACTTTGTAATGTTTCTTTTTACGCATGTTGCTAGTTGTACCAATCATGCATGATTTTTCTTTTCTTTTAAAAGTTTACACTTCTCAACTATCATTGGTTCAATATAACTTAAACTAGGTCCTCGATCAATAAGAATGGAAACATGTGTATTTAAGATTTTACCTTCCACTTCCAACATGGTAGATTGATAATCAGCTTGCAAATCCTCGAGAGAAACATTAATGCTGGGTATATTTTTGGCTATATCATTGACTATGAAAGCCTCTTATAGCATGCTCAAAGGAGCCTTTTTTTGTTTGGATTGTGAGGCGAGGTTCTGTACAAATGAGATCCATTACAACCCCAACATTTTATTTCCTTTGAACTTGTATTGCCTCCACTACTAAAAATTTTTGTACCTCTTAAACCACTGTTTATGTTTTCACCTGAGCAGTTGTGGTCATTATCCGAATAATTTATGGTTCCTTTCCTAAAAGGGGGAGGTTAAATCATTTTCTATGTTGATCCCTCTTTTTATTCTTCTTATTCTCCCATGTCCTACTTAGGTCAGATCTTTGTTTGAATAAAAGGTAACAAAGTTTATCCTTTCTGATTATTTAGTCCATGGTCTTGCGCATATCAAATTCAATTTTATCCTTATAAGTTGGTAGTAGCAATTTATAAATCCATGTACACTTTTTTTTTCTCATCCTTCATGTAAGGTACATAACGTTGAAGGTTGATAAATTTAGTTACAAAATCTTCCATGGTTAAGTGTCCCAACATAGATCATTAAATTGTTTAACTTTGTTGGTATGGTTCTGACATGCATTTTTTTAACTCCTTGCTAAGTAAGGGAAGCTTCCATGCTCAATTGAAAAATAGCCAAAAGTGCCATCAAATTATCATCATAACTGTATACTTGAAAATATCCTTTAATGTTTAATAACCAAGCTTCTTCAGCGTCCTTTCCCCATCAAACATGGGAGGTTTTAATTTCTTAAACTCCCCCTATAGCTCAATCGATTTTCCCTTTTTTTTTCTTATGTAGTGGTTTCTTAGCTACTACCTTTTTTTGTAATTTACTTTATTTTCTTCCGTGTGCTACAAGAATTCTGACCATTATTTTTCAGTGGTGCTTCATGTGTTCAGCTTTTTAAAATCATTTCATTGATCTCTTCATATTCTGATTTAGTGTATGCTTTAAGACTCTCTAAATCAACCTTCTGATTTAGTGTATTTCAACATTTAGTTTGGCTTCCAATTTGAAATACAAACTGACATTTTCTAGTAGTGGCATTCCGACATTTTCTATTTTCTTCAGTATTGTTTTCTGACTCAACCATTATTGTTGTCTCTCTTTGCATTCAATAATTGGTTTTGTTAGTTTAAAGAGACCAGTAAAATAATTAACTTAAAATAATAATTGCATGATTAAGTACAAGTATACCAATGATTACCAATCAAGTCCAAGCGTTATAGTGATACCATTTGTAACCTAATAAATAAAATTATAATTAATCTTACATTAAAAAGACAACAAAGACTCTAAGTCTTACGTTTTAACACTACTTAAAGGTATGTAGTACAGCTTAGCTCTACCTCCAAAGTTTACCAAGAAAATTATAATTTCTGTAAAAGGCCCCTTAAGGTGTATACTTAGCGTCTAGCAAACTTCCTCCAAAACTTCTTTGCAGGTTCTTTTCCAGTACTCCTAGGCTCTAGTAAATGGTTAAGCCTATTATAAAAAGTTCTTAACTTGTGGTGAGGATGATAACCTAAATGTTCTGTTACATTCTAAGGTGAGAGGTTCACCAAGATGTCTTAAATATGACAACCGGCCCGCACTTGTTTGTTATCCCCGCCCAGCCTTTACTCTTTTCAGCATTATTACCAAGGCGCTGTTGGCAGAAGAGTAACCCGTCGTTTGCTGGTGAACCTGTGGTTTAGCCGGATACCTTGCCAAGGCATATAACCTCCCTTTGCACCAATTGATAGGTTATTCCATAGTGTTTTATTTGCAACACTGCATACTGTTCCATGGCGTCGTCGGTAGCTCGCGGAGTGTTCCATGGTGTCGTTGGTAGAGTCAAATGCGAAGCATAAAGTTGATTACGACTAGCTCTGGTTTTTCATTCTACAGGTAAAAAATCGTTGTACAGAGTTTACGTTCCCAATTGTTCATTTCCTTAAAGATTTCATTATTAAATTTTCTATATGCATACCTTTAACAGGTTTTTGGATTAATAAAAAATCGCTGCTAGAAAATATTTTCATGGAAAAACTAGTAAGTCCTCAGTTTAACTTCCCTTCCAAATCCGTCTTGTTTGGGCAAACGAGGAGATAGTCAATCTGATTTCATTTAACGGTGAGGGTGAGGTAACACAATGATACTGGTTTCGGATTTTTCGTCAACGGATGTGGAGCTGGGTTTTTAAGCTTCAGTGGTTTACCTCGATTCCTCGCTGTAACTCCTTAACTGTTTAACCAGTAGCCTTTCATTTTCAAATAGAAGAATAACAGGGTTATTATTCCGAAGTTATAAGGGATTGTAGTTATATCATCACTAAATTCTATGTAATGATTCCTGCATTTCCACGGCCTTTCTTTATTTATCGATGCCGGTTAAAAACTCTACATGTTTTTCTCCATATTTATCGATTACTTTCAAGTTATAGTATTTCTGGTTAATTTGTGAATTGTATTTCACATTATGTTCCTGTAAGTTTTATTTTCATGACTGATGAACCAGTTTTTCTTTTTAAATTAGGGAAAATGTTATTTGCATTTTACCGCAGACTCTTTGGAATTCGTTTTTTCATGGTCGATTTGATAAACCCTTCTGAAAACTTGGTAGGGTTTGTAACTCCTGTAACAGTGTTCATGTTTAAGGCTGTAATCAATCAACATTGCTCAATTTTGACGAACACCGTATTTATATAGCCTTAGGGTTTGTGATCGAATTTACCAAAAATGGTCTTTTAGCCATATAAACTAAATAATAGGGCTTGAATAAGAAAATGTTTGTCCGTGTCATTAGCTTTAAAAATATATAAATAGGTACTATGCCTAGATATGACTAGGCTCCTTTCTAACCTAGCTTTTAATTTCATAGACTTTCTAAGTTAGCTTTTAATTCCAGCCAAAACCACCTAAGACTCAAGCGAGGTTGGTATAAAGATACCAAAGCCTGATTGGGAGATCCACGAAAATATTGTATTGCAAAATATTAATAGCATTAAAATATTGTTACTTTTAAGTTTAAAGAGAAATTGTGGTGTGAGAAAGATTGAGAGGCTAAAAGAAAATTAAGATATTATAAAGAGGTCATCAATCCTACTCTAGAAGATCAAAAGTATTTCTTTGTTTTAATTAGTTTAAAGAAAAAAATTAATATAACCAAGATAAGAGGCTCCATAGTGAAACACGTAGTTGGACAGTTCCTAAAACACCTTGGTTGGAAAGGATCTGCCATCTCTGTGAAAAGAAGAACATTGAAGATGAAAATCACTTCCTCTTAAAGTGCCCTGCTTCCTAATCTTTGGTGCAACATCAGCCTTCCTAACCTTTTAACTTGTCAAAATTACCGTGAGCTCATAACGCTTTTCACCAAGCTCTTTGAGCGTAGGAATACAATTTTAAAAGGAACTAAAAGATTACAATTTTAAAAGGAACTAATCAATTAGTTTCTTTAAGTTAGATAAACCAAAGTTTGGTTTCAATAAACTTTAACCATCATCATCAATAACTAGATTTCTTATTTATACAAATATGCAACTTGTCTCATAGAATCAAAGATTCTACGGAAGAAGCTTTCAAACTATAGTGTAAAAATTGTACAGTCGACCTGGGGTATTAAATGAGTTTTTAAAATTTGAAAAAGGTATTAAATAATTTTTTATATAAATGGTTTTTGAACAAGCGAATAAATTCATATTATTAACTGAAGTCCAATGGCAACCACTATTTAGCTGGTCGTATAAATGAAAGTCAGAAGAAATTGGTAAGTAGTATTGGTAGCGTTAACTGTATTTGCAAATATTTTTATTTTTCACACTGTTT
Organism: Pseudotsuga menziesii; assembly: GCA_001517045.1. NCBI lineage: Eukaryota > Viridiplantae > Streptophyta > Pinopsida > Pinales > Pinaceae > Pseudotsuga > Pseudotsuga menziesii. The sequence continues at coordinate 48,006 of LPNX010207644.1, forward strand.
TATTTTTATTCTTTTCACTATTTACGTGGTCAAATAAATGAAAGCCAGAAGAAATTGGTAAGTAGTATTGGCAGCGTTAAGTGTATTTAGTTCAAATGAAATATGAAGTTTGCTTTCCATATTGATTTCAGTTTTTGGATAAAGGTTTAATTTATAAATTAACTTTAATACGGTTTTATTTTTGTTATAAATATTGTTTTGAAAAGTCTATTGGACCTGATTTAGATGATTTGAAGGAATTGTTATTTTTTTTTATTGAAGTTTAATTCTGGTAAGGAACATATTCTTGTAAGAAATATAATGTTCTTATTGAGCATCTATGTGTTGATGATGTCATGGTTTGACTAGACATTTAACTCTCACCATACTTTAATTTTTAAAAATAAGAAATATTAACATATTTCCAACTGAACAAAAATAGCAATACTTCACAACTTGTATAGCCAACATGTTCATAACCTTACATCAAAATGCTTTGGCAATTCGCCTCAAGGGTTGGAATTTCATTCCATCTCTAGACCTTTTGAACTTTTATTTACCTTGTCACATAAAGTTTCCTTTAAAAAGTTACCTTTCAACCATTAATTTAGACCTCCTCTATTAGAGGAAATCACTTTAAATTTGCAACTCGATGTTTTAAATTGATCAAGATATCAAAGCAATGACTAGTTGGGTCTCTAAAATGGTTCATAATCAGAATAAGCAGAAATGGTTCAGAATAGGGAGGAGCATCCAACACCCAACAACATCAACCAAGCAACAAACTAACAAATAACAAGTAACAAAGTAGTTCTATAGTAGCTGGATGGAGTTAATTCCAGTATTAACAATGAGTCTACCAATTCAAATACAACTTCACACATAGTAGTTGTGAGTAAAGCATCCATGATTACCTAAAATTAAAAATTGGGTTTATGAATTGGTTTCAAAGTTCAACCTCTCAAAACAAAACTAAAAAAATAATAATAACAGTTTATAAAAATTGCCAAACATCAAAAATACATTTTGGAAAATTGTTTACCGGTTCAATTGAATGTTCTCTCAAAATACCCTTTGACGGTCAAAACGTCCTCAAACTCCAATACTCGCGTCATGCAAACTTTGTTGACAATGTACATATCTGCATAGTACTACATTGATCCAATAGGAGAAAAATCAACATCTACCATTTGTTTTCCCTAAAGTCTGCTACCTAGACTACGGGGTCAGCACTGTTTAGGCACCTCAATAAATAAAAGATTGTTTTTAGGTTTTGTTTGGATAACAATGTAAATCAGATAGGTAAGGATTAAAAGGCACAAACACAATATCTGAAAACATCAGAAATACAAGTGCAAAAGAAAATAATCTTGCAGGAATGGATGACAAAACGTTTAAGGTACACAAGATAAGATTTTAAGACATATAACTCCAAATAATAAACAAACAGTTCACATTTGCAGCATATATAAAAGTATTGGTATTTGAAAACACATTTCAATCATCAACAAGTATTTAACATTCACTTACATAGATGAAATGAATATAGAGAACATCTACATCACTGTCAATGCATGAAGAGTTCAGGCTGAACAAAAGAATATTAAAACAATATAGATCAAAGGACTAGCTCCACATAGTATATTAAAAGTCATTCAAAATGCAAAAGATGTTCTTACACAAATAACCATTGAATGTCTTCATGATCTCCCAACAGATCGACTCTCATGTGTATCTTCTGTTTCTCAAAAATATTACAAAATATATAGAATAGAACCTAAAGCTAGGATCCTAGAAGTTTGTTTAACATATCCACTTTTTAAGGATAATACTTCTAATTATGGAAAACGCATATAACAAAAAGGAAATCTAATTTATGAAAAGTGTCAACTAAAGATCATTTCAAATCCTTCTTGCTGCCTCAGCCAAAGTGGCTAGCCCATCTAGCGCACATGAATTTGATTGTAACCTCTTGATATCCTTTTGCATGCAACGAAGCTTTACTGTTAGCTCCTCTTTATCTTTTACTCACTAATATTTTTCCTCTTGTACCAGTCTCCTCCTTTTCATTGCTTCCTCTAAGACTTGAATTAGCTCAGCAACATTCTAATTCACTTCTTGCAAATCTTGCTTCAGCATTGTATTTTCCTTCACCAGTTGATCATTGATTTGATTTAAATGTGCATTTTGTCTTCTAAGCTGCTTAATTTATCTATTTTCTTCATATTGTTTTAATTCCATCATATTACCTCCCGCATCTTCATATGTGACCTTTTTCTTGTTTAATTTTGCAACTATTTCCTCTTCTTTCTCTGTGAGAACCTGCTCATTATATCTTTGCTTGCTTCTATGATGTTTCGCCAATCTCAGTTTCAGGAAACAATGATGGATTATCGTCTTCCGTATCACTAGAATTATAGATACAACTTTTAGGAGTTAGATATGGAATTTGTCTTAAGCTTTGGTTAATGTTATTAAAGACTTGATACATGGTTGATTCTAACTACTTAGATTTCTTGTTTTCCTCATCGTCACTGGACATATCTTGAACACTTATCACTTTCTTTTTATTAAACCTAGGGTTTAATAATTCCTTCATATTCATCCTGATTTTGTTCACTAGTCTGGTTTTAGGTCTGGAATATACTTTGGGAGGTTTGAATGAAAACCTTGTCAGCTCTGAAATCTTTTTAAAAGAAGAAACAATATGAATAGGCCCCTCTTTAACTGTCTCTATCTCATCGACAGAACCTAAAACTGAACTGTCATTCTTTATCCACCCAGGCTCTTCTTCTGGTAGTTGTGTCGAGGTCATCTCTTCAGGATATTTTTGCTCATGACAATCTTCATAATTTTCAGATGAGGGTTTTGTCTCTACACTATGAGGAATATATAAAAATTTCTTCCTAGAAGACTTTTTCTTTCTCTTTCTTTTCTCTGCATATTTAAGATTAACTTTGAAACCCCCCCTAGAAAAGAAAATGGGACCATGACCTTTCTACTTTTCCTAACTCCTGAGAAATTAGAAGCTTAATCAATCCATGATGAGACATATTACTATCAAAGAACTAGGATGGTCACGAACCCTAACAGACATTTTTTTGAGACTTTTTAATAAGTAAAAAGGCATGTTTAATTTATTAGCACGTTACATGCTGTAGGAATATCATATGATAGCGATACATCATGCCGAATCTTCCCTCACAAGTGACATATCTTTCGATGATATGTAACATGTCATGTCATTCTTTAAAAAGGAAAGCCCTTTGGATGCCTTGGCTCCAATCTAGGATTTTATGAGTTGGTAACAAGAATTGGCTATAATATTCATTGATAGTTTGTCTTTTATACCACCTTTCCCCTTCAAGGACAACTCCAATAGCATGTGAAATGGACTCCTCTGTGAGTGTAAATTCCAAACCCCCAACTTTAACCGTAGATCCATAAAAAATCTGACAGAAATCTTTAGTAACCCCAATATGATGTTCTACAATTGTTTCAAACATAACATACCAACAAATTTCCTTTACTTTCTCAAGGGCTGAAGGAAATTTCTACATCCATTCAATAGTTGAAGGCTCTATTCTAAGCAAATGACCACTCATCGAAATTTCTTGTCAATACTCATAGCTGGGATGTGAACTGTAGATGCAATTCTCGGAGCAAGATCCTTGAGAAACATGAAGAAACCCTTGTTGGTGTAAAACCATGGTTACCTGACCTTTTTCAGAGTACAGACTGTAAGGTGGAAAATGATGAAGAAAAATGGTTTTGTACAATTGTTTTAACCCAAGTACTGCACAACACCAAACATTGAATTATGGAAAATAAACATAGAGCTTGAAAACTGCTAGTAAAATGATGGTACCTGCAAACATCTAATCTTTGATGAGCTGGTAGCGTACCTGCTTCTTGAGTAATGTTCATGTGCTTCCAACTCACATTAATAATCATATAGAAATTTTATGAAGTTTTTTAATGAAATTTTAATCATCTAATGGAGCTTAGGCTAAGAACTAATTATTGTAAATACCTAGAATATTTAAAACATGAAATCAAACCAAACCAAAACTCTTTTAGGGTAAAAAGAAATAAAATAAAATCCCAATGCTAAAAAAATGATAAACTATCCTAACAAATATGGAAAACAAACCTAGGTCAAACACCATTGGTACTAACAGTGATATCATTCCAAAATTTATGTGGCTACACATGTTCACCTATTTCTTTGAAGAATGGCTAAAACCAAATCTTCCAGATCTGTATCCTCGTTGTTGTTAAGGTGTCTCTACTCAGAGGATCTCTAAATCTCTCACCGTCCTGGAAGACATGCATTTCATGGGATGCAGACATGGGATGAATTACCCCCTGCATGAACGCAGAATAACTGCTCCATAAACCCTTGTCGTCCACTGCCTCCTCATTGTAGTTATTAATTGCAACGTTGTCGAATGGAATTTGTTAGACAAGACTTAACAAAATTGAACCTACTACAAATTTATTCTAAGATATTAATGCAATCTATTTTGTGTACTTGTAAACATAAAAATAAATCATAAGCTGGAAAAGACTCGAAAGAAAACTAAAGGCAAACTATGTGCACAACCTGTTACTTTTAATCTCTCGAATGGAAACTATTCTAATAGTGTAATATGGATGATAGAAACTTCAACAAACATACATTATAGAAACAAAAGAGTAAACGATTACAGTAACTTAATCACAAAAACAAATTGGAAATAAACCTACTTATTTGCAAGGAAAGAGGTGACAAAAATACACACAAAAATGAAAACCACTGGTTAATGAGGGGTCGGCTCAGCAATCAAGGTGACGCTTCGCTAAACACTTACATGAACAATATCATATACATAGTAGGAATGTAACTTCTATTAAAACGTGAAATAGTATTACAGAGTTTCTCTAAAATCGACTCACATAATGTAAAACTAGCTAACTATGCTCTGGCTTAGAGGAAAATATATATAGTGTTTTACAAGGACGAGCGGGTTGACCCTTTCAGTGGTCAACCGCTCCTAAAATAGTCAACCATTATTACAAACAAAGGATTGAATGCCAACACATACCACTTCTCCATTTCACACTTTGGTTCTCCATTTCACGTGCTATGGCGTGAGGATCCTCTTTGATGTGGACTAGTGTCATGGTTTCGAACAGAGAAGGAAACTTGACGAGCCTTCTAAAACGAGGGTCATTCTATCATCCAGATGCATGGACACATAGCAACTAAAAACCATTCCATGCTTTAACACTTTGGAATATTGCATAAACAATTTGCAGCCTGATCGACGAGCTGGATGGTGAGTTGGATGCGATTTGTGCATGGCTAGCGTGATTTGTGTCCAATTGTTGGCTCATTCAAGGACTATAACCTGGGAACAAATTCACAGATATATCAAACATGTTCTCAAATAGCATCGAATTTAATTAATAAAATCATGAAATAACAATAATAAATCAGAATTTGCATAAATCCAAATATATTCATACCTGAGGCTGAATGATAAGCTATATGACGAAAATATGTCAAAAAGATGACAAAAGGGATGTCAAAAAGTGTAATTTACCATCCCAAAATGGTGACAAAACTAGGATCAACATTCCCCCAAGTCGGAGAAATGCCAAGTCCCACTAAGCAAAACAAAGAGGAGTTAGGAAGAAGGCTGAGTTGCATTAGCAGTTTCCTTCGACTTAGAATATGAAACAGGGGATTTAAACATCAATTGCTTGGCCTAAGATTTTAAAACAACATGCCTTTCTTGTTGAGTGTTATGTGATGAATTGATAGCCTTGTTGAGGTCTTCGACATCTTTAAATTGCAAATGCAAATCCTTATTCTCTTGTCAAAGTTCTGTAATTAACTTGGTGTATTCCTCATTTTGACTCACTGATTGTGCCAATTCTTGAGTTAATTGGACTACTGTTTGCTGATTAGGAGTGAAATATTCTATAGGGTGCTTGGGGTCTGGATGCAGACTCAACTCCTTGGATGGTATCTCGAGGTCAACAGAGGGAACTTGTATTTCAGGACTCATGCCTTGAGCAGATGCAGGGACTATCTCACGAGCAACATCTTTAAGTAATTCGGCTCAGACACTAACCAATGTATGCAGAGGTGAGTTTGGGTCAGGTTTATTTGCTTTGACCATGTTGTCTGGATGACTAGACTGAATATCAGGTTGAACCATGGTCTGGAGAATGGGTCGAACAATAGAATAGGAAAACTTCGCCTTCTGGTCCTTAGTATGAATTCATGGAAAAGGTAAAAAATCAGCAGACACGAGATAAACAAGGGTAAAGTGGGAAGATTAGCTTGCTTCGAATGTATCTTCATCGATGTGCACAATGTTGGGGATTTTCTTCTCTGTAGATGGGGTTTGACTGGCTTCGTGATTATGGAGATCCCTAGGGCGTTTTCGAATATTGAGATGGGGGTTAAAAAATTTAAACACAAAAGTATCCCAAGCCTGATTCCTCTCTTTCAGCTGATCCAAGATCAAAATATTAATCAGACTGCGGTGATATAAACTTCATTTAGGGTTAATGGTATTCTTCCTAACCTGGCTTGACATTTTTTTCAAGCTTCGAAGGAAATAAAAAGGAAAATTAAGGAACTGTCGATTAACAAAATGTGCTAGAAAATGAAGATGACAAGCCATGAATTCACTGAAATTACCCTCACAGGTGATAATGTGGATGATGACGGTTAAAGGGTTGATGTATTCTGGATTAATCTAGTTTCGGTGGAATCCTTTGATGCCTGCAACATGTCGGTGTTCTGTTTTAAGAGAGAAGTTGTGGAATGCCCGTGGAAGAAACCAGTGTTTATGCCAGCGAGTGCCCTCTCTTGGTAGCTTAGTTGCAAGGGCGATAGACTCCTCAGTTACCGAAAAGGTGACATGACCAACCATGGCCATCCTACCATAAAAAAATTTTTGCGAAAAGTAGCAAAATCTCTTCATCATATCCTTGGAGCAGGTGAAGAGATGGGTTCCACCCAGCCTAGAGGAATATCTCTCGACACTCTCAAAATTCTGGTATGTGAAATAAATCTTGATAGTTCTCGGGTTCAAGGCAATTTGGCATTGTTTAGATAGAAGCAAGGATGCAAAGTTAGCAGAGGGTATAGGGAGATAGTGACTACAACGGCTCTACAGGGATGATTGTAGGTGAGGGTGACAGAATAGAAAGAAAATCGCAAGAGAGTGTTTTAAAACATGCTCCATTCAATTAATCAAATGATCATGCTAAGACTTGACACATTTAGGAGATTGTGCCATTAGGACAAATCTTAATTCATGTGTCGTCAATGGACGCATGCATTAATGAGATCATAAGGTTTTTATTAGTTCAACCATGTCCAAAGTAAAACTTTGGATAGGTAGAATGCAATGTGATTTCATAAACCATATTCACAACCATAATATCTTAAATTATCACGAGGGTCGATCATTTGATAGTTTATGCATGCAATTGGGTAAGAGGATGGGGATGATAATAATGTCATGATGATTAAAAAGATCCTAAGGTCATATCACATCCATATGGGGGTTTTAAGCTAGATCATATCATTTCAACATCATACAAAAGCATAGGTCAAGATTAGTCTTAATAAAGTCATAATGCTCTTATAAGCATGTAGATGTGACTTGATAATTATGGGTATAGCTCAGCCAACTTAACTCTTTTCCAAAAAACAAAATTAAGCTAAAACCATAACACACTTGACCATTAGTGCTATAATATCATAGTTTTTATTCATATCATCATTTGGCATTTCATTCAGACCAGCATTCGACCCTTCATATGGTCCTGCATATGATCCTTCATATAGATTTTTTTCTGTAAAAACATGCTTTACTAGATCAGATTGTTGAAAATTATCTGGAAAACACTTTTCATTTGTCAGAGATAAATGAACCTTTATATAAATAGTCGGAAAAATAAATATAGTATAATCTTCACAGCATAATATTCTTCCCCAAAACCAAAGATATGGTGTGTCTTCAAGCCTTTCACGAAAAACTAAGTAAATTATTTCAAAATAGTTTAATACAAAGTTCTATCATGCTGTTATCATTTTTGCAAGAAAATAAAAAATAACTAGTAAATGGAAATGATTCAGATATGTACATTTATCAGAAACAACAGTGCTTACAAATATCAGGTGAATAATGATAGTATAATTGAAAAATGCCATAGGAAAATCTAGCCATCCATGCCTCATTGTAAGGATTTCTTGTCATCTCAAGAATATTTTTGAGTTTACCCTAGAGTTTGTGAGATTCTATAGCTATGGGTCCCATTTCTAGGATAATCATATCCTAGGTATTGGTTGAATTAGATGACCGTATCCAAGTCCAACTTACAACCATTCTCTAATGACATCATAAAGAATTGGCCTACATATGTATTTATATATATTTTGGTTTCTTTACAAATATATTATCATTTTTTTGAACCATGGGCATAGTGGTGCATTAACCAGATCTCTTTTACCTGATATTTCCCCGCTACTATCATGCCTGTTCAGTACCCTGGTGGGTTTATCTTGGTACCATGCAAGCATAGCCCTGCTACCAGCAGGCCTGTTCAATACCCCGACGGGTTTACTTGCATTTACTGCTTCCTTGTTTTCATATGTTACTTAGGATTAACCCGCTTCCAGCAGGATTGTTCAGTACCCTGACAGGTTTGCTTCGTATACTGATTTTGAGTGTATGGAAGTGAGTTGGTACTAGAGCATGCTAAGCATACTAAACACATAATTCAAATTTAGAACAAACCTCATAAGCGATTTCTATAATGGAATTAATTATGGATCATGTCAAAAGAGAATAACTTAAAGTTGTTATTTGACCTTTCATCCTATCTTGTTCATAAAAGGTCAGTAATGTTCCCCACAAGCAAAAATTTCACTTACTATCGAGTTACCACAAAAAATGTTTAAGAGGCAAGTTTTGATAATAAGTATAGGATGAATTAGTACTCCATAGGTGCAAGATGAGAATCTGAAGAACGTGATAATTAGAGTAGGTCTTTCAACCAATTGTTCTATTAAATCATAAATGTACATGTTTGAATCAAAATACCATATATAAAAGCATAACAAATCATAGAATAAATGGTTAAGGATGATATACAAAGAATTTTTTAATTGCACTATAAACTTCAATTTTGATAGTAACCAAAAAGAAAGAGTTAAGATATATTATGAGTCTTTTAAAGCACTTCTCTTTTCAGATAATACTCCATGAGATGCTTATAGAGATAAAGTATTTCCAATCAACTGCAAAATCACTTGTTAGATGATTCGTATTTATTCATAACAAAGCATCTATAAAATCCATAAGAATGAGAAAAAGGAAAAAGAGTCTTTCTGCTTTAATTTGACAAAACTACAACAGATGATCATGGGAATGAAACTTCTATATAAATGCAGTTAATTTGTTACAAATGACTCTAATTTATTCGAGCGAACACAAACATATTTACATATATACAAGTAATGAAAACCCAAAATAACTTTAAAGATGAGGAGGAGGAGGAATAATTTCCTCTTCAATCAATTCCATCTCCTTTTGTTGCAAGACATTTTGTATGAAATCCTATTTAGATCTTGGTTGATGGTAAAGTCTAAGTCTGTGTCCATTTACTACAAAGAAAATTTGTGAACCAACAATTGTCTTAATTTCTACTGACCCATTATCGAAAGTTGTAACTACTTCATATGGACCCATCCAACAAGTAGTTAATTTTCCTTTAAAATTTATGTACCTTGAGTCAAATAGAAATGCCAAATCTCCAATATTAAATTGCTTTTGCTTAATAAATTTATCATGCCATTTCTTTCTTTGATTATGTATTAACATTGTTCTTTGGAGTACATCCTGTCTAATTTCATCTAACTCATTAATCTGTAACACTCATTGTTTCTTTGCTTCATCCAAATTCATGCCTAATTGTGATACCATACGAAAGGTCTTAAAATTAAATTTGATAAGTAAAAGGACTTGTTTTCCATACTCTAACTCATAGGGGGTATGTTCGGTAGTGTTTCTCCATGTTATCCTATAGGCCCACAATTTATCTGCCCAATCCTTATTATGTAAGTGAATGGTTTTGGTTAAGATGGCTTCTAATACTTTATTGTTTGATTCTACCTGGCCATTAGCCTGGGGATGATAAGGTGATAATTTGCAATGTCGGATGCCATACTTTGTGGTGAGTTCTTTCATTAACTTAGAAGTGAATTGAGAGCCTTGATATGTGACAATTTCTCTAGGCACACAAAACCGAGTGAATATTTATTCATATATGAATTATACTACCAATTTCTCTGTGGACCTAAACAAAGCTTTAGCTTCTAGTCACTTGGTAACATAGTCTGTGCAAACCAAGATATACTTCTTTTACAAGACATGGGAGAAATTGGTCCTACATAATCGAGAGCCCATTTCTTAAATGGTTATATCATGACCTGAGGCTGTAAGGGCATCTAATCATATGACGTGGGTCTACCCATTATTTGGAAATTATCACATCCTTTAACATATTTGGCAGCATCCTTCAAAATGCTCGGCCAATAATAACTAGAGTGTAGCACTTTGTATGCCATCCACTTGTCAGAAAAAATGTCCTCCACATGGTCCGTCATGGCATGCGTGGAGGATATCTGTCATCTCATCCTCCCGTACACATCATCTAATAATAAGATATGGGCCAGTATGAAAGAGATCATTATCAACCCAGGAATAGTTAGATATCTGAACTATAATGCGACGTTTCTCGAGTGGGGATAAGTGATTTGGTAATTTCCCAGTTGCTAAATATTTGGCAATGTATGCAACCAAGGGGTTTGAATAGATACAACAAATAGATTTGCTCATCAGTAAAAGTATCATCAACGGGTTTAGTACCGTCATCATGTTGAATACAGGAAAGGAAATATACTACGAAATTCTCTTTACCAGGCCGATCAATTACAGTAATGTTAAATTCTTGTAATAAAAGAAGCCACTGAGTCACCCTACCATTGTTAATTGGTTTATTAATTAAAAATATGATGCCAGAGTGATCTGTATGCACAAAAAATTCGTATCCTCTAATGTAATGGCGAAATTTATTAATAGAATAGACCACTGCCAAAATTGTTTTTCAGTAACAGTATAATTCAGCTCGGCACGGGTCAAATTATTGCTAATAAAATAAATGGAATAAGGTGATTGGCCTTATTTTTGGCCTAGGACTCCTTTTATGGCCATATCAGAAGCATCAGTGGATATATGAAAAGTAAGGGACCATTCGAGACCCCTCAGTATTGGAGCCACTGATAATTTAGCTTTTAAGACTTCGAAAGCACTTTGACAATATTCAGTCCATTGGAATTCTACATCCTTTATAAGCAGCTTAAACATTCATGCAAATATTTTAGTGAAGTTCTCAATAAAACGACGATAATAACCTGCATGGCCAAGAAAGTTTCTTACCTCTTTTTTAGTTTTTGGAGAAGGAAGACCAAAAATTACTTATATTTTCACAGGATCCACCTTGATTCCTTGGGAAGAAACATGATGCCCCAAAACTATGCCTTCTGTTAATAACATCTTGCATTTTTCATGACTAACGGCTAGGTTTGTTTCTTGAAATCAGGTCAGGACCTTCTCAAGATTAGAAAGGGACTCTTGAAAGGTATTACCATAGGTTGTAAATTCATCCATGTACACCTCTACACAGTCGTGTATAAGATCAGCAAAAATTCCTAAAACCGCATGCTAAAAAGTGGCAGGTGCATTACATAAGCCAAATGGAAAAACTCTATAGGCATATGTTCCCCAAGGGCATGTAAAAGTGGTCTTATCTTGATCCTCAAGTGCTATTAAAATCTGATTATATCCACTATACCCATCAATAAAGGAAAAGTATTGTTTTCCTGACAGGGTATCTAACACCTGATCAATAAAGGGAAAAGGAAAATAGTCTTTAAGAGTGGCCTTATTTAGCTCTCTGAAATCAACACAAATACGCCACTTCCCTGTGAATTTCTTTGGGACTACCACTATAGGATACACCCATTTACTGTTGGAGATAGGATAGATGAAACCAACATTGAGAAGTTTTTGTAACTCCTCTTTTACTATATCTTTTAGATTAGGATTCATCCTCCTCTGAGGCTGTCTCATAGGTGGAATGTTTGGATCCATGTAGATATGGTGAATACATGTGTCAAGGCATATACCTTTATAGTCATTGTACTCCCATGCAATGCTCTATATTTTCTTTTAAGGACCTTAAGAAATTGTTCTTGTTGGCTCTCGGTTAACCCTGCATTTATGTGTAAAACGTTTCCAGGACTGACTTCACAAGGTATGATATAAGACCCTATGTGCTCTTCAATTGAAAAGACACATGGTGTTTCTACGAATGTTGAGAGAAAAAAAATTTCTTGAAACTCATCTCCAAAGATCTAATTGAATTGGGAAAAAGACTGCGAAAAATCTATACAAGTTGTGGAAGAGACAAATTGGTTTAATACATTCTCAGTAGTTTGCTCCTGAAGTGCCCAGGAGTAGTGACTAGGAAAGAAGAGATATTCAATATTTTCATCCCAAAAGGGGAACTCTAACCACCACAAATGTTCAGTTACTAGTTGTGCTGGGGGATATAAAATAGGTCTCTTTGTAGATAACCCATTCGAAATGGTCATTCCCCATCCCTACATCCTATAAAGGCGTTAGCAGTGGCTAACCATGGTCTCCCTAAGATAATAGGATGTCCTTTAGAAGGATCCTTTGATTCCACAACCATAAAGTCAACAGGGTATTCCCATGAAGCTACTGATACAATAATATCATCCAGGACTCCAGTAGGTCTTACCCTAGTACGGTCTGCTAGTTCTAGGATTGAAGGGGTGGGTTGGAGAAACTGAGCCAACTGTAAAACTTCTAAAACTGCAGTGTTCATCATATTAATGGTGGATCCTAAATCAATAAGTTTATTTTCTATGGTGGTATAATTTACAATCACAGTTACTACTGGGGCCCCTATATTTGTATATTTTGTAATCCAAGATTGGTCTGTCATACACTCAGACATCTCTCCTATAACATGAATTGTGAGGGGGTCTTTTTGCTTCTTTCTTGGGAACTTAATGCATAATTCCTTTATTACCTTGTTGTAAATTCATATGTCCTTAATATCCTGTAATAGAGGAATTTTGACACAAATATTCCTTAGCTAATTCATAATGTCATACTCAGGACAAACTATAGGTTTTTCTATTGCTAGTCATTCTGGAAATGGAGGAATCCTTTGTTCCTGAATGGGTTCTTGCTGAGGATGGTTATGCACTGGGATATTTGGAATATCCACATCCTACAGAATAGCATCATTCATGACTTCATTTGAATATTCTCTGTCATTCTCTTCATGAATGATGACTGGTGACTTGGGTATGTCATTTACAACTCTTCCAGATCGTAATTGTATCTCATGCACAAGTACAGTCGAAATAATGTAGGATGGAAGAGTTTGCAGCTCAATGTTGTTAAGAGCTTGAGTTGGCTTATTATTTGGATTAGGTATCGGTTGTGCAAGTAACAATGTAGGTCATAGAGGGTTTGTATTTTGGAAGTGATGAGGTTGTTGTGTATAAGGGGAATTGGAGGCACAAACCCCGGTAAAAATTGCTAGGTATTAGTTGAGTGCTAAGGATACGCATGAAGAGAGAAGCTGTGAGCTGAAGGCTACAGGAGGTCGCGTGGTAGTGGGTGGATAGAACTAGTCTTTGTGGACAATTAGCAAAGCTGAGGTAAGAAGGGATGGGGAAGGATTTTTCACATGGATGGAATAAGGAAGGGGGTCACGTAGCTTTTGGGTGAGACCGTGAGCTATGTAGATCTGGTAATGCAGGTGAAATGCGCAACAATGAAGGTGATGAGGAGAGCCCTACGGGATGCGATGGGAAGGAATACTGACAGTGGTGGAGGATAGCAAGTGAGGGATATGTAATGGGTGGCTGGAGCATGGGGATGAAGGTGGATCATGTGCAACAAAAGGGAGAGCTAGAAAACAACACAATATTTTGGGTTAAGGCTGCAACAAGGCTTAGGCAGTCCTGTGAGGGTTGCGGAAGGAAGTCGCAGCGAACTAACCTAAATTAACCCTAGCCTAAATATAACTAACCATAAACTATCCAAAACTAATATAAACCTAAATCAAACCTAAGAACTAACCATAAATTAGATTTTATAGGAAGATATGTTAACACCTAGTAAAACCCTAGCAGAAGCCCTACCTAACCTAGGGAATCTAGGGAGGATGACCTACCTAGAGAAGAAGGAATCTTTGGTCAGCAACTATCCTAGAAAAACTAAGGAAAAACCTAGAGGAATCTCACAAGAAGACTTCTCTCTACTTGCTAAGGAGATAAGAAGGCTGAAATTGGCATGTCCTAGGAGGAAATGAAGCACTAGGGAAACCACTTAGTCAAGAACATGCACTGAAAACTAGCGATCAAAAAAATAGATAAGAATCCAGACCTCAATGTGCTCGTGTTTCTCCAAAAAATCAGAACATCACCTTGCAAATAATTTCACCAAAAAAATCAAGAACAACTTGCATAACCATAAAACTTCCTTCCTCAAGAGAGGCACATCATTCCACAGAAAAATCTAGGTAGGGTAGAACATATGCATAGTGTGTTATCCCGTAAGTTCTGATTTAAAGTGAAAGTGAGGAGATCTATTTATATGATCTCACACTCACTTATCCAGGATTAGATGCCTTAAAATAGGTAAATTATAATTATTTAATGTCAACTTAAAATTAGAAGAAAATAATAGTAAAATATAAACTATGGTAGGATACCTGGGGGTATTTTCATCTCCATGTTCCAAAACATGCTCAAAAAAGAGATTCTCTTTGATCAAATGATCAGAGTGGGCTGGAGGGAGGGCATTATGCCCCATCTACCCCTACAACATTGTAAAATCCCTCAATTATCTCCTCAAAGCATGGAAACAACTTGGCATGGAGGATTCCTTCCTATGAGGAAAGAAGGCCAGGGAGAGCAAGGGACCACTGACTGAAGTGACATGAGGGTGCATGAAGTGGTCATAACTGAATATTAGTGTCTCTTTGCTGAAGTAGATGCCACCAAAGTGCATAAGAAAGGAATGGGGCCATGATACCCAGTAGTAAACCTTTAGGGGCCCTATACACCAACCTTGAGGTTAAAAACATATTTAACGAGAAGTGAGCAATGCCATTAAGCCATAGTTCCCTTAAAGGGGGACCAAATGATCTGGACATGACCGTCATCGCTCAATAACACACGTCCTATTCAAAAGAATTGACCCTCTCTTCCTAGGGCACACCTGAAGGTGCGTTGGGTACAAGTGCATCGTAACAATGGCTCCAACTATGGGACGAGTGCTCTTCCCGAGAGTATTCGAGAACCTATGAATCTACTGGCACCTGTAGACCTACACACATATCAAATTCTAGAGAGATTAAAAGCATCTAGAGGCAGACACTTCCATCCTGCCTTGTTCGCTAAATGAGGGAAACAAACTAAGAACATTAAACTAACTAGACATGAAAAGACATGAAATGCAATGCACAAAAGTATGCCTAATGCAACTAACCTAACCTAAACCTAAACATGGTAATCAAAACAGGTTAAGTAAAATCATACCACCAATGAAACCGTTTAACTAAGAAATTTATACATGTCCTCTTACCATTGTCCTTTAGTGTAATCCAAGACAATAAGTCATTGCCAATATGTTGATTTTTTACCAGGATATTTATCTTGAGGAGTGCAAGAAATTGAATCTTCTTAAGAAGTTTGAAAAATTGAAAGTGGTGCCATGGAGATGCGCCACTTCTACAAGATTTCTTGATCCATTCTTCTAGTGGAATTATGTATGGGATATCTCCATCATACATATATTCAAAAATTTTGCTTGAAACCCTCCCATGAATCTTGAACTTGGAAGACTCTACGTGGAGTTGGATTTTTCAAATATTCATATGTGAGCTACATCTCATCACTGCATTTACTGAATATTTTCTTTGTGCATACAGGTATATCGTTTTTCTTTTCCACAATCATATTAGTAAACCCAATAATATTTGAAAAATTGAAATTGTCAACAATATAATCCACACCTTCATGCTTCATATGGAAAAGTAAACAATAAATATCATGAAACTAAAGGATGAAAATCATACATGTACACCTACCTTCCTCGGTCTTGTCGAGATGTATCATTAAGGGCTTGTCAGTGTAGGGTAGAGTGGGTTGAACAACTTCTTCTAGGATTCTTGAGGGGCACAGCTGGAAGTGATAACCTAGGATCATCATATGTTGAATATCTACAAAAGAGTCCTCTATGCAACAAGCTTCCCTGCTGCAAGGTGAGTGTGATGGTAACATCATGGAATAATCACCAGAAATATGAGGTTCCAAGTTTTCAAACATTTCATCATAATGGCTCAGCTGCATATAGAAACTGTCTTTAGATTTTGGTGTTGTTCCATCTTCAATTATGGTGAAAAAATGGTTGAGCCACTTTGTCAAAACCCCAAATTTTCACAAAAATTTAAAATTTTGAGATAACATAAAATGTTTGCAATTGCAGTTAGATAACTGCTAGTAGCTAATAGAAGAAATGAAACAGAAAATAAAAGTAACCATTAACTTTAACACATATAGATTAATGTTGTTTTAATTGTGATATGTGATGTAAGTAATCTGCATTCGAATATTTAGTGATACTGATGGTTTGAATGTCAAGTAGGTGAGGGGTCATTTTCTAGATGGGGCTTACTTAGCGATTGCTAACGTATCTAGATTTTTGGATCTTTATAGGCTTGACAGGTAATTTTTTGACCCAGTAGAATTTTATTAAGGCGTTAAACCAGATATAATTGTTTTTAACATAAAAGTATTGTTAGAGTAAAAGTTTGTTTAGAAGAATCAAGGTCATGCAAGGTAAAGTAATGTTTATTTTATTTTATTCACAAATATGATATTACTTAATCTTTGTGTAGTAAGGGTTATTAACATCTCCCTATTGTTTGTCTTTTAAGAGATAGATCTTTAAGATAGATAAAACCTCCTTCTAACTTTACTTTAAGTGATTTCTAGTTCTTAATAGAGCTCATGATTTTATATCATAACTCTTTCTCTGACATAAGATTTTATTGCTATTATTATTCTAATATTTAAAACAGTGTTTATCATTATAAAAATAGACCTAATTCTTTCAGAACATAATCCTACTGTGTACTTTTCAGCTCTATTTCAATTAGGATTCATTATAGTAAAAATCATCAGCTTAACATCGCTTGTAATTTATAAGGTATCATCTACGTAAAATCGTCAAGTTGTGAATTGAATTCCCATCTTCTTCATGATCAACATAATGCGACAAATTCACATTACCTTATTATTTACTTATATGTAAAGGTAGTGCAATAAAATCCTAGATAATTTACTATTATAAACTCCAAATTCTAACCTAACCTTGGTTCAATTTCAGCTTAGAGCTGGGTAAAAAAATTATGGAGACCCACGATCATGTACCTATACAATATCTATCCTACATCCAGTACTATAGGTCACTTAAAGGAGAAGGAACTATTTAAGTGTATAAATGTTAATTATATCAATATATACCTTATTGTTTTAAATCTAATTCTCCAAGCTTAAAC
>LPNX010207644.1:65752-93560 GCA_001517045.1 Pseudotsuga menziesii
AATTAACAAACTTGCCCACAACTTCTATTAATCTCTTGATATTTTCTTATAAGTTTGATTGAGAAAGGTCATATGATCTTTACTAACAAGGCATCAAATTCATAAATAAAATGGTTATTATCAAAGATGATTTTGTGGTTTAAACATTAGGTTAAACGATGGTATACTATTTATTCATCATTGAATCTTGACTTCGTTTGGAAAATAATATGATATTGACTTTATGTGATAATACATTATCATTACATGCATAATGTAATTGATTTAACAATTATTTGGTTCAAATGATTGTAGTGGAGACTATACAAATGAACCCACCATGAAGTGAATAGATTTGTGTACACCTGGAACTCTCCTCGCCATGCAATACGTGACTTATAAGCTTTACCTTGCAACCCTATTCTTCATTGTTCAACGAGGGTTTTTGTCTCTGCAATGTTGGGTTTACTACGGCCATGAGGGCTCGTAGTTGCTTGCATCCAGCTCCACTGTCTATGGATTTTTTAAGAGCAGTTTCTTAGGGTGAGAGTTGTGAAGTTCAGAGCTCGTAAATGAATTGGTTTCTGCAACTCAACCTTTCTGTGCATGAGGGTAGTGTTGTATACAGTCAGTAGTTTAGTATTGAAGTCGTGGTTTTTCCACTACCTTTGCTTGCTCTTGCTTAAGTTCTCAATGTAGTTGATAACTCGAACTCAGTTCCCTCCTTCTCAGGTGTATACGAGGGTTTCACTATTTAAAGCATTGGTCTACCTTCTTCGACCTCGGTTATCAACATTACAGGTAACAAATCGTGTTTAAGAAGTTGAAATCTATAAGAAAATACAGTTTTCAATTTTACATTCGAATTCTTAATTATGTTTTGGTTTTCATTTTCCAAGGATAGTTCGCCTGAACATTTGGTAGGAACCACTTCTCATTTGGACTGGCGTTCAGTCTAAGGGTAAGCCCCGGTTACAAAATGGCTCTCCCTGCTTGTTCAGACCTTAAGGGAATGCTTGCAATTGGAAGGAGTTACAGCATGGTCTTTCCCAGTCTTGGGTTGTTGTTCTTCATTTTATTAGTTTCGTTTTTGTTTTAAAACCCTTGCTTACAGCAGGGTGAATCTGGCTCAATGTCGTGACTTGTAATGCTCTCTTCTTGTGTTAAAAAAGGATTTTACATTGTTGTAAGTTTTGATATAAAGTCTGTTAGATTCATTTATTAAAACCCCATGTCACGATATGGGTGCACCGGCTCAGACCTGGTTTTTGTACACTGTTTAAGTTTAAATCCTTTCGACCTGTCAAGCAATACGTAGGGTTTTTTAAAGCAAAATTATTTTCCTTCGAGCTCGAACACAGTTTATCTTGATGCTATTATTGTGACTCTGTGTACTTGGGGTTTTTACCTTATTCGACTGTGAAATAATAATTTATTGTTTATTATTTATTTTGTATTAGATTTTTGTTAATGGTTTTAACACTGTCACTCAGTCATATTATAAGTTGTTTTACTTGCTGGCTCAGGAATTTCGAGCTAGGGTTTCCTGAAAGAAACCCTCGTTTACATAAATCTTTCAATTTGTCTATTATTTAATAAGTATTGTTATTTGTTGAACTTGTTTTAATTAATGTTACAAGTGTGTTGTGAAAACTCTAAGTGATATTTAAATATATGTTTATCTATCCTTAAGAACTGTAAACAGTCTCTCATAATCTAATTGTTTATTTATAAACATACTCCAAATAATTGGATTGTAGCTTATTTATTTTATCTATACTAATGATTTCAAGTTTAGGGTTTCGACCCTGTAGATTATCTTTACAGGTATAACCTGTTACTAAATTTAAAATAGTTCTTTCTTAAATAGGTATTTTAGTTTTTATGTTAGTTATAATCCTATTCTTATTGTTTTTACTGAAATGTTAGCAAGAATTTTATTAGAGTTATTTGTAAACATCAATTCAGTAACTAGTATGTTCTTGATAATTTAAAAATACTTTTCATAAAACCCTTCTTGTTTATAGTAACCGTTTTCTTAGTTTAGTTAACACTATAAGTAAATGAACTAAGTAATTATAGTTTATTTCTATGTTTAACTGAATGTACTAAAGTAGTTTAACTGTATCTTTTCTACTACATTTGCAAATAGTTATTAAATAAAACACAAAGGAATATATTGATAACATAACACAGTTTGTTCTCATACATATTTTAACTAAAATAAAAAGGAATGCTTCATTTATCTTCTAAGGTAATTTCTTAACATAATAATAATCCTTCTACCTATACTAAGCTACTGCTATTTCTAATATATTTACATACATCAGTTTGTAGATCAATAACATAGATAATCAGGTTATTGTTCTTTTTTATGATAACCTACATACTAAAATAAATTACTTGCTATTATAAAATGCATAACATATCTAATCATTTCAGTCTCTTTTCATTTCCTTCATCTACTTTTAAATACTTTGTCTGTGCTAGAGTACGGTCTAGTCCTTCCAGACGTGGAAAAACACAGATTAGAATTATTTTTCATCTATTTCAGATTCATTCCTTCAATACTCTAAAAGATTACTAACCCTAGCATTTTACAACTAAATATTTAACATTCATTTAACAGTCAGATTTACATTTAACTATCTAACACAGTAAAATAAAAGAATGTAGAACCTGATTATGATGGACAACAACAGTGTTAGGAGGTCGTTCCTCTGTACCAAAATCCTGGAGAGTGCTCAAACAACGCTTCCTTGGGACCCCCGATCCCGTTCCTCGTCTTCTTGGATGAGAACTAATGGAGCACGCAAGCAATAGACTAGTCCAATGACTCAGAAAACACTCTGTACTTAGCAGTAAGATCCTTCAGCTAAAAATCTGCACTATATCACTTAGCAGTTAACCCCTCAAAGCTCTTTCCGCAAATTCCCTTCCCATTGAATTTCTCTGAAGTACATTCACCTAAATGATCACTTCTCTAAAATGAGCAGCCTCAGCTCTCTTCAATGGGAATTTTTATAACGATTTCCTAGGTCTTTGGGTCAGCTGTCATTAATTGATCCACCTGCTCTGATCCCACTTTCTTGGGGGATCATGACCAAAAATGTAGGGAGGTTGCCACCTACAACAATTGGAAGTGGTTTGAGGATGCTGCTACATGTCTGTTTTCTCTCCACCCAGTCTCCTCCACCAATTTGACCAGTAAACACTCTTTTAACAGCTCTCCTAAGCTGTTGTCTCCACCTTTATTTATTTAGAATTAAAATATTCAGAATTAGATTAAATATCCTTGACATTGTTGAATCATCAATTACAACTTAGCATAAAATTTAACATATTGTCTTTAAATAAAATCAAATAAGATAATATTTTTTTTTTACAAAATTGGGGCATGTGACATACACACCCCCTTAGAACATAACATCGTCCTCGTCCTCGATGTTATTTATTCTTCATCTTCAGAATTCTCCTAGAACAGAATTGGATATGCATCTCGCATATTACTTTTCAATTCACAGATTGCTTCCTATGGACTAAGGTGCTTCCATTACACCTTCACCTGTCCAATGGTGCGGTTCCGAAGTGTGATATCCCTCCTCCCTAGGATACAGTCCGGTTCCACCAGAAAATCTCCTTCTGGTTTCACCTGTACATCATTCCAGTTAACAACATGAGTAGCATAATGAACATATTTCTTTAATATAGAAATGTGAAAAACATTATGTACTCTTAAATTGGGTGGTAATGCTAATTGATAAGCTACTTGTCCAATCCTGGACAGAATTTCAAATGGACCACAGTAACGAGGTGCTAGTTTTGCACAGCTCCCCAATATCAAAGAGCTCTTTTTGGGCCTCACCTTGATGAACACATGTTTACCTACCTGAAACTCCTTTGGAGTTCTTTTAAGGTTTGCTTGAATTTTCTATCGATCCTGTGCAACTTTCATATTACCTTGTACCTGCTTTACAATTTCTTCCATTTCTTTTAACAGTTCAAGACCTAATACCAATCTATCCACCGGATTACTCCAAGAAATAGGAGTATTACATATCCTTCCATAAAAAAATTTGAAAGGACTAAATCTGGCTGATGCCTAATAATTATTATTATAAGCAAATTCTACCAGATGTAAATAATCCTCCTAATTACCTGGTTGGTCTTTCACATACATTCTTAATAAATCTTCCAGTACTTAGTTTACTCTTTCAGTTTATCCATATGTTTGAGGATGGAGTGAAGTATTAAAATTTAATGTAGTGTTTAATCCTTTAAACAGAGACTTCCAAAAGTTTTCTATAAATTTAGAATCTCTATCTGAGATTATGACTTTCGGCATTCCATGCAATCGAAAAATATGTCTTAGAAATATATTAGCTATGTTTGCATCTTTATGTGTAGTTTTAACAGGTATAAAGTGAGCTTCTTTACTTAACTTATCGACTACTACCATGATAGAGTCATTTAAATTTTGATTTCTAGGTAGTCTAGTAACAAAATCAAGACTGATTATCTCCCATTTCTAGCCAGGAATGGGTAATGGCTGAAGTAATCTAGCTGGGTGTTGATGTTTAGTTTTCACCTGCTAACATTCAAAACACCTAGTGATATATTATCCTACTTCAGTCTTCATATTTGGCCAAAAAATTTCTTTTCTTAACATAGTTATAGTCTTTTGATAGCCTAGATGACCTGAGTATGGAGTTTTGTGGATTTCATCTAAAATTAACAGCTTGACTTTAGGTACATTAGGTACATACATTCTGTCTTTATACAGTAAAAATTCTATTGCATTCAAACTGTACCCTTTACTTAAGCTTTGTGTTGGATTTTCTTTAGTTTTAGCTTGTAAATTTTCGCAAATTTCATATTGTTCAATTCTTTCTTTAATTTGTTCATCCAAATCTGTAGTATAAGTGTTGATAACTGCTACAAAATTTATCCTTGCATTCCTACTTAATGCATCAGCAACTTTTTTTTCTTTACCTTTAATGTGATGAATTTCAAAATCATACTCACTTAGAAAAGCTAGCCACCTAGCTTGTCTAGCAATTAGATTAGGCTGATCTAATAGATACTTTAATCCTTTATTATCAGTCATTAAAATAAATTTTCTACCAATTAGGTGATGTCACCACATCTTTAGAGCATGTATAAGAGCTGCTAATTCCAGATCATAAGTTGCATAATTCTTTTCATGAATTTTTAATTTTCTTGACTCATAGGCGATAACATGCCCTTACTGAGTCAGAACACTTCCTAATCCATCATTGCAGGCGTCAATGCACACTACAAATTCTTTATTTGGATCAGTTATTCTTAAAATAGGTGCGTTGGTTAATAAAGTTTTTAACTTTTTAAAGCTTTCCTCACATTTCTGGTTCCAATCAAACTTCTTTCCTTTCTTCTGCCAAGAATTTATTGGATTCACGATCCTCGAAAAACCTTCAATGAACCTCCAGTAGTAACTGGTAATTCCCATGAAAGATCGAACATTAGTTACATCCTTAGGAACCGGCCAATCTTCGATTGCCTTTATCTTTTCGAGATCTACTGAAATCTCTTCTTTGGCCACCACATGACCTAAGTACTGAATCTTATCCTTAAAGAAATCACATTTACTAAACTTTGCAAAGAGTTGATGATCTCGTAAATTTGCAAAACAATTTTTAAATGTTATTTATTTTCTTCTTCAGTTTTTGAAGAGATTAATATATCGTCGATGAACACGACTACAAACTTATCTAAATACTTATGCATAATTTTGTTCATTAAACACATAAAAATAGTTGGGGCATTATTGAGATCGAATGGCATGACGACAAACTCGTGATGAACATATCGAGATCTAAAAGCTGTCTTAAAGATGTCTTCATTTTTAATCCTAACTTGATGATATCTAGACCTTAAATCTATTTTCGAAAACAATGTGGCTCTACGTAGTTGATCAAACAAATCATCTATGCAGGGAAACGGGTATCGATTTTTAATGGTCATCTTATTTAATTGACGGTAATCTATGCAAAGTCGCATGGTTTCGTCCTTTTTCTTAACGAAGATGGCAGGTTCCCCCCAGGGAGACACACTATGTCGAATATACTTTTTATCAATTAGTTCTTTTAATTGAGACTTTAATTCATTAAGTTCAAGTTTATTCATTCGATAAGGGGCCTTTGAGCTAGGTACTGCACCAGGTACCAGCTCAATAATGAAATCCAATTCCCTTTTTGGAGGTAGTCCCAAAATTTCTTCAGGGAATACATCAACATATTCTCTTAAGACTAGTATGTCTTTCAATTTTAATTTATCTGTTTTATTTAGATTCTCCTCGTCAGTTATTGTTATTGCATAAGCTTTACAACCCTTCCTAATAGCTCTCTTAAGCTGTAGAGCAGAAATATGCCTTATAGTGGTTTTTAGAGGGATTCCTTTTACACTTACTGGTTTTCCGTCACTTTTTAAACACATGAAGGTTTTATCATAACAATTTAAAATTACCCTATGTTGTTCTAACCAATCCATACCGATCAGTAAATCATAAGAGCCAAGATGCAATACATTAAGCTTTACAACAGTTTCAAAATGATCCATAACTACCGTACATTCTTTTAAAAAACAAGTTACCTTCCTTTTTTCACCAGTGGCTAACTGAACCAACCAAGAATTTTCAAATTTTTCAACAAGCAACTTACATTTTTCTACCATTTTAGGTGAAATATAACTGAGACTAGCTCCTAGATCAATCAAAATAGTTATAGGGGTTTGATTTATCATACCTTCTACTTCCACCATGGAAGTTTGATATTCTTCTTGGAAATTCTCCAAGGTTGCATTGATTCTGGGCATAGTCCTTGCTAATTCTCCAACAGTCATCTCCTCCTATATAGTATGAATATTACTGACAGTCTTTTTCCGATTAGGACAGACTGAGGCATAGTGTGGGCCATTACACTCCCAGCACTTAATAGGTTCTTTGCGCTCAAATTTCTTGGTGTAATTACCATGGTTATTAGAAAATTATTTACCCTTAGAATTATTCTGATTGCTTGGTGAATTATTCTTATATCCTATGAAAGTTTTGTTAGAAAAATTTTTGGACTTATTGTTGTTAGAATTTCTGTTGGGCACATATTCTTTCTTCTTTTGATCATACTGGTTATTATTTTTCTTTCCCTTCCAGTTGGCCATGCTTTCCTTCTTTCGATTATGTTCATAACAGAAGTTGGCTTTCCTCATAGCTTCTTCCAAAGTCTTTGGATTGTCATATTCAAACATGTTCTTAATATGATAAGGTAGATAGCTGAGGAATCGGTGTACCTTTGGTTTTTCATCTACAAGATATGGTACATACCTAAGTAGACTTAAAAACTTGTTGTTTAGATCTTTCATTGTCATTGATCCTAATTTAATCTCATAAAATTATTTTGCTCTCTCTTCATAGTATTGCTCAGACAAAAATTTCTTTTTAAAATACCTCTTGAAGGTACTCCAATTTACATCCTTCTCTTTAATTCCTTTAACTCTCTTCAAGTCCTGCCACCAAATGTCAACCTTTCCTTAGAGATTGTAGATAGCCATTCTAGCCTTTAATTGGTTAGAATAGCTATATATCTAGAACTACTTCTTCATCCCAGATAACCAGGATTCTGCTTCCTCCCCCTTCTCAGTCTCTCCATTGAATGTTCGTGGTTTTAACTTTTTGAATTCCCTATAAATTTCCTCATAAGGTTTGTATTTTCTCTTTTTAGTGTAATGGTTGTCATCACTACTATCACTAGTAGAATGGAAATTTCATTGTTCACCAAACACCTCTGAAGATGAACTACTTTCATTTTTAGTGTATTTCATCTTTTTAATTTTATGTTGATGACTTGTATCTTCTGATTCAGTTCTTCTACCCCTACCCTCAGTTTGAAACCTTTCTGTTAGGATCTGATTTAGCTCCTCCTGAACCCTAAGAATCCTTTCATTCTCTCATTTTATAGATTCCATTTCAGATTTTAGGTCTTTTACTATTTGTAACAGTTCTGAGGAATCAGTAGTTAAATATCCTGGTATAGGATCTCTTGGTAATTTTTTCGGTTCAATAAATGGAGATTCATCCTCTGCATATTCTTCCAGCCTTTCCATACCTGTTTGTTAAACTTCAGAAACAATTTATCTATTGCATAACATTTAGAAGAAAATATATCGGCATAATAATTTAATTTACTGTTTCATAAAAGCTAGTTGGGCTTCATCAAGGCCTAGTGTTTGAACCTTGTGCTCTGATATCACATGTCAAAACCCCAAATTTTCATAAAAAATTAAAATTTTAAGATAACATAAAATGTTTGCAGTTGCAGTTAGATAACTGCTAGCAGCTAATAGAAGAAATGAAACAGAAAATAAAAGTAACGATTAACTTTAACACATATAGATTAATGTTTTTTTAATTGTGATATGTGATGTAGTAATCTACATATGAATATTTAGCTATACTCATGGTTTGAATGTCAAGTAGGTGAGGAGTCACTTTCTAGCTGGGGCTTACTTAGTGATTGCTAACATATTTGGATTTCTGGATCTTTACAGGCTTGACAGGTAAATTTTTGACCTAGTAAAAGTTTATTAAGGCGTTAAACCACATATACTTCTTTTAATATAAAAGTACTGCTAGCGTAAAATTTTGTTTAGAAGACTCAAGGTCATGCAAGGTAAAGTAATGTTTCTTTTATTTGATTCACAAATATGATATTACTTACTCTTTCTATCGTAAGGGTTATTAACATCACCCTATTGTTTGTCTTTTAATAGATAGATATTTAAGATAGATAAAACCTCCTTCTAACTTTACTTTAAGTGATTTCCAGTTCTTAATAGAGCTCATGATTTTATGTCATAAATCTTTCTATGACATAAGAGTTTATTGCTATTGTTATTATAATATTTAAAACACTGCTTATCATTATAAAAATAGACCTAAGTCTTTCAGAACATAAGCCTACTGTGTACTTTTCAGTTCTGTTTCAATTAGGATTCATTATAGTAAAAATTATCAGCTTAACATCTCTTGTAATTTAGAAGGTATCCTCTGCATAAAATCGTCAAGTTGTGACTTGTATTTCCATCTTCTTCATGATCAACATAATGCGACAACTTCACATTACCTTACTATTTACTTATATGTAAAGGTAGTGCAATAAAATCCTAGATAATTTACTATTCTAAACTCCAAATTCTAACCTAACCTTGGTTCAATTTCAGCTTAGAGCTGGGTAAAAAAATTATGGAGACCCACGATCATGTACCTATACGATATCTATCCCGCATATAGTACTGTAGGTCACTTAAAGGAGAAGGAACTATTTAAGTGTATAAATGTTAATTATATCAATATATACCTTATTGTTTTAAATCTAATTCTCCAGGCTTAAACATTCATAGTTCATAAATTATAAGAAAATGTCAATAAAGGCATTAACAAAATTGCCCACAATTTCTATTAATCTCTTGATCTTTTCTTATAAGTTTTATTAACAAAGGTCATATGATCTTTACTAACAAGGCATCGAATTCATAAATAAAATGGTGCTTATCAAAGATGATTTTGTGGTTTAAACATTAGGTTAAATGTTGGTATACTATATATTCATCATCGAAGCTTAACTTCATTTGGAAAATAATATGATATTGACTTTATGTGATAATACATTATCATTACATTCATAATGTAATTGATTTAATAATTATTTGGTTCGAATGATTGCAGTGGAAACTATACAAATGAACCCACCGTGAAGTGAATAGATTTGTGTACACGTGGAACTCTCCTCACCATGCAATACGTGACTTATAAGCTTTACCTTGCAACCCTACTCTTCATTGTTCAGTGAGGGTTTTGGTGTCTGCAATGTTGGGTTCACTGCAGCCATGAGGGCTCATAGTTGGTCTCATCTAGCTCCACTGTCTGTGCATTTTTGAAGAGTCGTTGCTTAGGGTGAGAGTTGTGAAGTTCATAGCTCGTAAATGAATTGATTTATGCAACTCAACCTTGTTGTGCGTGAGGGTAGTGTTGTACACAGTGATTAGTTTAGTATTGAAGTCATGGTTTGGCCACTGCCTTTGCTTATTCTTGCTTCAGTTGTCGATGTAGTTGATAACCTGAACTCAACTGCCTCCTTCTCAGGTGTATACAAGGGTTTCACTATTCGAAGTGTTGGTCTGCCTTCTTCGACCTCAGTTATCAACATTACAGGTAACAAATCATGTTTAAGAAGTTGAAAGCTATAAGAAAATACAATTTTCAATTTTACATTCGAGTTCTTAATTATGTTTTGGTTTTCATTTTAAAAGGATAGTTCGCCTTAACATTTGGCAGGAACCACTTCTCATTTGGACCGATGTTCAATCTAAGGGTAAGCCTCGGTTACAAAATGGCTATCCCTGCTTGTTTAGACCTTAGGGGAATGTTTGCAGTTGGAAGAAGTTACGGCATGGTCTTTCCGAGTCTTGGGTTGTTGTTCTTCAGTTTATAAGTTTTGTTTTTGTTTTAAAACCCTTTCTTATAGTAGGGTGACTCTGGCTCAATGTCGTTACTTGTAATGCTCTCTTCTTGTGTTAAAAAAGGATTTTACATTGTTGTATGTTTTGATATAAAGTCTGTTAGATTCGTTTATTAAAACCCCATCTCATGATATGGGTGCACCGGCTCAGAGCTAGTTTTTGTACACTATTTAAGTTTAAAGCCTTTTCGCCTGTCAAGCAATACACAGGGTTTCTAAAAGAAAAAGGATTTTCCTTCGAGCTTGGACTCAATTTATCTTAATGTTATTTTTGTGACTCTATGTACTTAGGGTTTTTACCCTATTCGACTGTGAAATAATAATTTACTATTTATTATTTATTTTGTATTATATTTTTGTTAATGGTTTTAACACTATCACTCAGTCATATTATAAGTTGTTTTACTTGCTGGCTCAGGAATTTCGAGCTAGGGTTTCCTGAAAGAAACCCTCGTTTACATAAATCTTTCAATTTGTCTATTATTTAATAAGTATTGTTATTTGTTGAACTTGTTTTAATTAATGTTACAGGTGTGTTGTGAAAACTCTAAGTGATATTTAAATATCTGTTTATCTATCCTTAAGGACTGTAAACAGTCTCTCATAATCTAATTGTTTATTTATAAACATACTCCAAATAATTGGATTGTAGCTTACGTATTTTATCTATAATAATGATTTCAAGTTTAGGGTTTCAAACCTGTAGATTATATTTATAGGTATAACATGTTACTGAATTTAAAACAGTTCTTTCTTAAATAGGTATTTTAATTTTTATGTTAGTTATAATCCTATTCTTATTGTTTTTACTGAAATGTTAGCAAGAATTTTATTAGAGTTATTTGTAAACATCAATTCAGTAACTAGTTTGTTCTTGATAATTTAAAAATACTTTTCATAAAACCCTTCTTGTTTATAGTAACCGTTGTCTTAGTTTAGTTAACAGTATAAGTAAATGAACTAAGAAATTATAGTTTATTTCTATGTTTAACTGAATGTACTAAAGCAGTTTAAGTGTATCTTTTCTACTGCATTTGCAAATAGTTATTAAATAAAACACAAAGGAATATATTGATAACATAACACAGTTTATTCTAATCATATTTTAACTAAAATAAAAAGGAATACTTCATTTATCTACTAAGGTATTTTCTTAACATAATGACAATCCTTCTACCTGTACTAAGCTACTGTTATTTCTAATATATTTACATACATCAGTTTGTAGATCAATAACATAGATAATTAGGTTATTGTTCTTTTTGATGATAGCCTACATATTGAAATAAATTACTTGCTACTATAAAATGCATAACATATCTAATCATTTCGGTCTCTTATCATTTCCTTCATCTACTTTTAAATACTCGGTCTGTGCTGGAGTACGGTCTGGTCGTTCCAGATGTGGAAAAACACGGATTAGAATTATTTTCATCTATTTCAGATTCATTCCTTCAATACTCTAAAAGATTACTAACTCTAACATTTTACAACTAAATATTTAACATTCATTTAACAGTCAGATTTACATTTAACTATCTAACACAGTAAAATAAAATAATGTAGAACCTAATTAGGATGGACAACAACAGTGTTAGGAGATCGTTCCTCCCTACCAAACTCCTGGAGAGCGCTCAAACAATGCTTCCTCAGGACCCCCGATCCTGTTTCTGGTCTTCTTGGCTAAGAACTAGTGGAGCACGCAAACAATAGACTAGTCTAATGACTCAGAAAACACTCTGCACTCATCAGTAAGATCCTTCAGCTGAAAAGTTGCACTAGATCACTTAGCAGTTAACCCCTCAAATCTCTTTCCACAAATTCCCTTGCCATTGAATTTCTCTGAAGTACATTCACATGAATGATCACTTCTCTATAATTAGTAGCCTCGGCTCTCTTCAATGGACATTTTTATAAAGATTGCCTAGGTCTTTTCAGTCAGTTGTCATTAATTGAGCCACCTGCTCTAATCCCACTTTCTTGGGGGATCATGACCCCAAATGTAGGGAGGTTTCCACCTGCAACAGTTGGAAGTGGTTTGAGGATGCTGCCACGTGTCTATTTTCTCTCCACCCAGTCTCCTCCACCAATTTGATCAGTAAACACTCTTTTAACAGCTCTCCTAAGTTGTTGTCTCCACCTTTATTTATTTATAATTAAAATATTCATAATTACATTAAATATCCTTGACTCTGCTGAGTCATTAATTACAACTTAGCATAAAATTTAACATATTGTCTTTAAATAAAATCAAATAAGATAATATTGTTTGTTTTGCAAAATTGGGGCATGTGACACACTTTTCATCATTAGCCTCATAATGGGAAGGAATGACCATATCTCTTTCAACAGGGTCTTCATCATCCATGTTGGAGGTGACTAAGAATTCCTCATCCCAAATATTGTAGTACTATGGCTCTTTCTGAGTAACTTCACCAAGATTCTCCTCCACACCGCAACATATGGAGACAATTCTACCTGGTCGTGAGGAAGCATTTAAAGTTGGACCCATAAATTCCCAATAACCATCTTCTTCAAAATTCTTGTCATTATGTTTCCAAAGGTCTAGTATGTCACAAGTAGTATCTGTATGTTGGAAAGGAGGACTCATCATATCTTTCTATTCCTCAGCTTCTTAATTTAGGAATTTCGGATCGTCATATATGGGACCATAATCATATCAATCTACTTGGGAAGCTTCATCTATCATGCTCAAGGTACCATTAGTTAGACCTTGAACAATGGTTACTTGGACCTTGTCTTTGGTTTGGGATTCCTTACTGAACAAGTCCTTCACATGCTTGACATGAGGTATCCATTCATTACGATGCATTGAAACCCGGTGGTTACAGAATGTTTCCACCAATTATGCAAATGACGATATCGTTCATTTATCTAGGCCCACAAACCAAGCAAGAGCCTTGCCTCCCAGGTGAAGAACAAATGATCGCATGTAAACATCTTCTTCTTCTTTGATACTGTATTCTGAAGCCATATTCATAAACCATTCCACATGGTGCGTGACATTGTCATGGTCACCCTTAAAGGCATGTCAAAATACCTCAAGTAACTCATCTGAATAACCTAGGAAAGATGATAGATCAAGAGGAGTGAAGCCAAATTCTATTTCTATAGCAGTAGGATTATCAGGATCTTCAAACTCAAATGGAATATCATCTATAGTTCCTTCTCTTGCATTATTTTGAGTCTGGATTTTTCCCAAGGTTTATTCCCATATTATATCGATCATGTCCTTTATTTCCTATTCGTCTACACCGTAATCCCACTCCATGTTGAATGCATTAATAAATTGCATGAGAGAAGAAAATATTTTGCGACGAAAACCCTCATACCATTTTCTGACATATGAGTTGAATTCAAGGTGAAAAGACAACAAAAATATCCTCATCATGTTGTCTTGATGCACGATGTTACTTTCTCGGATGAATTGCATGAATTCCTGCACATGGGATGTTGCGTGGTTTTGACACTGTTGGAACAATGGGAATTGTTCCTTTTCTCAATATTTAATGGCGTACTTGTGTGGGAAACCTGAAATGCATGAGAAGTCTAGTATTTCCATCCATAATTCATAATTGGATGCCATCTCATCAGGCTTCCTTATCTTTATAGAGTAATTATTTTTATTTTTATTCTAGTGGGGTCGCTAGGAGAAACCTGCTAGGTTAGTTAAGAAAATATTTCCAAAGCACTAAGTAATGGCAATGGTGTACCTGATATATGGGACATGTCGATCTCTTTGTGGAGTCGCCAAGTAATCCTGCAAGATAGTCCTTAAAAATGTATGCAATCATATACACTTAAGACTTCAAGACTTACCAAAGTGTCAATCCTTGTTGGGATTCTTCTTCGTGGAGTCGCCATGTAAGATCTATAAGATTAGTGTTCAATAATATTTTCAAAATACCCAGAAACACTTACCTCAACTCTTTCTTACCAGATGTCATTCATGCTAGGGTGTGAATGACTCGAGATCAACCGTCTCAAATTTGAAATGATCATAGGCAACGAGGCCAAAATGCACGCGGGGTTAACTAGCAAGGAAATATTATATCAATTCCATTCATATCGGGGGTTTGAATACTCCTAAAAGCCTAAAAATATATATTGGCTTGTATTAAAGGGTCAAGGGTTTTTTTAATTTGACATGGTGATACAAATATTGGGGATTATTTTATTTGGGTGGGCTAAGGAATAACATTCAAATCGTGGGATATATATATATATATTTGGAGGCCGCCCACATAGACATGTTGAATGCCTCTATGGTTGAATGTAAACATGTCCCTGCACTACAAGAAAAATGGCATTTTATCCTTACATAAAATTGTTGTATATAAAAACATTTTATACCACAATATTTAATTTCAAATAAAGTTTCTATAAATATTATCATTATGCTTATGAATTTTTTTGTTAAATATTTTTTAAATGAAAATATGCATATCATTAGGTTAATCATATTATAATATTATTGATTGAAATCTTAATTCTAATTGAAATCTAACTCAATAAATCCATATTAAAAAATACCAAATAATTTGATTATATCATTGGATCATATACATAAAAATTGAGGAATTTTAACTTAGTTTCATATAGAAACCTCTTCCCAATTAAATAAAATTAAAAATATTCCAAAATAGAATACTTTTGGTCCCAAGAAAAATCAATAACCTCTTAGATAACCAATATTAAATTTATATAAGAGTGTCATTTAATTTATTTTAAGATTTTAAATAGGAAATTAAGAGAATTGCTCTAATTTTCGAGTAATTTTGATCTTGTATAGATATAGAAATGAGATTCATTTGTTGTGGAAGAATCTCTCTTCACTAAACTTGGAATACTTTAAGCATAAGAAGCTATTTGCACATAATTTATCCAAACAATATGAGTTTTATTTTACCATATTTTACTATGCATGTATTGAAAATTGCATACAAATAGCTTTAGAAAAAAGAATAGAAAACATTTATTAATATTATTAAAAATATTTTATGGAGTTTAATTTATTAAGATTATAGAAAACATGAGCTCTCTATGGCTGTACTTGTAGTTACATGATATAAAATTGGTAGATTAGCAAGTTTTGGTGTGAAACATGTGCAATTCTCATCTTTTCGAAGCATTGCAGTGACTATTGGACTATCAGTATTTTACATTCTTTGTTACATTGCTCTCTTCATTGGGTTTCCTTTTACATGATTTTCCTTCCCCATTACTATTTCATTGGGTGTTGCACTAACCAACGCTACAAATGAATTAGTTTCCCTTGCAATC
This sequence comes from Pseudotsuga menziesii, assembly GCA_001517045.1. Lineage (NCBI taxonomy): Eukaryota > Viridiplantae > Streptophyta > Pinopsida > Pinales > Pinaceae > Pseudotsuga > Pseudotsuga menziesii. The sequence goes on from LPNX010207644.1 coordinate 81,586, forward strand.
TTGTTGGGATCATTACTAGCATTATACTATATTCTATTTACCATCTTGTTTGCTTATATTAAGATGTGTTAGGGATCTTGTTGTTACAAATTTATAATATGATATAAAGGGGGTGTTAAAAATGGGTCGATAAAAGAGACACCTACAATATCTTGCGAAACTAGGGGTTTTCTTAATTGTCAAGGTATATTGTGAGGGGGGTTCAACAATACAATTTTAGGACGTATCTTCCAATATTTAGTGAAATTTAGGATATTCTTTAATATCATATGAACGAACATGCTATGTAACAAGTTCATTGAGTGAATCCCCATGCCAAAATGTTACTGGTTGAAATGGAACGTTATTGGCGCCAGTAAGGATATGCAAAACAAGTGACTGGTGTCACCTTAGTCACTTGACCTTAACTGCTTCAGAAATCATAACTTCCTAGGGGAGAGCCCTATGTGACTCTGCAAAAGACACTAAACACAAAGATATATCTCTCGAGTATGTTATTGGTCAGCTCCTAATGGAGTCTAATTCAAGAGGGAATAATGTGCTTGTGGAATAATTAAGTATTATTATGCTAACTATTACCATGCAATTAACAAATAATTAACTCAAAAAACAAATGTCATACAATGACTTTCAATTCCAAACTAAAAATATCTTAACGTTATCAAATTGTACATGGATTAAATTCCAATTTGGAATTTATATTAGCAGTATGGATTTAAATAATAATTGATCTGCTAATAATAACCCAAATATGAAAATAAAGTAATATCTAAACAATTAATAACAAATAACAATTAATAACCAAATATCGAATATGACTTAGGATGCATGTAAACAAGGTTTAATTACGAAACAAACAAAGTTGCCCAATTACATGCGTCATAAATATAAGTGTTAAACCCAATATCCAAACCAAACATCAATTATAAGTATCGCATCCAATATTTCACAATTCTAAAGTAATTCGAAACATAAACATTGGGTAATCATATATCATTAAAGTATTTAATGATTATTAAATTTTAGCGTGCAATAATGATATTTTCAAATTTGGAGATGTAAAACAATCAATAATATATTCACGTTCGTGAAATTATACTAATAATATAAGCAAAATGTAATTTAATGCATGCATTCCAAATACTATTTTAAAAAACAACAAATTAGTAAACAAACAAAATATTTATCTAAAGTATTAATGCAATTTTAAAAAGAAAACCCTAACGGATTGGTGGCGCTCTCAAGAGACGGATTGGGAAAGCTTGGAGCACAAATGGAATAGAGGAGAATATGACCATCCTTAACAAACATGTACGTTCGCTCCAATCAACGGACCAACAGCGAAGTCAACCATTGAGTTCATTGTTGGTCCATTAGATGGACTGAATGTACATGTTTTTTAAGCTCAGGTGGAGAGGGCTGGAGTGTAAAGGAGCATCCTCGTCAAGGTGTTGCAGATGGCCCAGGAGGGATCGCAGCAATGGAGGAGCCGCTAGTGGAGAAGAAAGATCACGTGGAGAACGTGAGGTAACAGTTGGCTAGCGCAAGGGCGTAAGGGAGGTTAGCATACTATAGATGAAGTCGTACGCTTATGGTAGGATGCCACCATGAAGGAGGGAGGAGGACTGCCATGGAGGTGGGTGTGAGATTCTGCAAGCTGCATGGAGAGAGCAGTTGCGAGCTGAAGGTCGCAGGAGGTCCCGAGGTAGTGGAGGGAGATGACCAAGCTTAGTTGAAAAGAAACACAACCGAGGTAAGGCGGGATGGGGAAGGAGGTTGCACGTGGATGGAATCAGGAAGGTGGTCGTGTATCTGCAGGTTGAGACCACGAGCTGCGCGGATTAGGTAATGGAGGGGGAAAGAGCAGCAATGAAGGTGCTGAGGAGATCCCTACGGGCTGCGATGGGAAGGAACACTGGCAGCGGTGGAGGATAGGTAGTGAGGGACATGTAATCGGTGGCTGGAGCATGGGGACGAAGGTGGATGGTGTGAATTCTAGGGGAGACCTAGCAACCAAAGTGGGATTTCAGGTTAAGGCTGCAATAAGGGTTAGGAAGGCATTTGAGGGCTGCAGAAGGAAGTAGCAGCACGAGATAACTTAAATTAATCCTAGCCTAATTAAAACTAACCATAAAAATAACCAAAACTAATCTCAACCTAAATCAAACCTAAGAACAAACCGTAAATTAGATTTTTTAGGAATAATTGTGAAAACCTAGGAAAACCCTAGCATAAGCCCTACCTAACCTAAGGCATCTAGGGAGGATGACATACGGAGAGAGGAAGGAACCTTAGTTCAGCAAATATCCTAGAATAACTAAGGAAAATGCCATATGACTCTCACAAGATGTTGCACCTAGAAACCTCACATTACTTCTAAGCCTTCAGGACAATTTCACATTGCCTTTCAACCTCCTAGCAAGCCTGGTTTGAGTCACCTTGGTCACTTTTGTCCCATACCTAGAAGGGACAACGCCTTCATGTTTTTTACATAGAGCACTGGCGATGCCTGTCTTAGTGGACCCATAAGCGTCGTTGTCTCCTTTGTTTGGAAAAAACCCTAGATCGACGCCTTTGTTAGTTTTGCTAAGAGCACCAGTGGTCAGAAAATGAGAAAAAAGAAGTTTCTAGAAGCTTCCATGCGGGAGCCTTTGTGGGGTTAATTTCCATATGCTTGGGAGAGGTGGAATTCACCTCCCTCACCTATAGGGATCTCATCATATCCTTTTTCTAAGTCATCTCTTGAGTTCTAGGCCTATAAATGAAGCCTTCATGAGGAGAGTGAAGGAGGCCATAAAAGCACCCTTATGTTGTTATTTTGAAGTTTGAATCAGAGGCCAAGTAGAGTTAGCTTATGGTTTGAGAGGTCTTCATAATTATAGAGGATTGTAGACATTCTTGTTGAGATTGAAGCCATCGACATCAAGCCTTTTTGGTTGTACTTCTTTCTCATCCATAATTAATACAAAGACATTTCCCTTTCCTATATTTGATGCATTAATTGTAATCAGATATTATTAGATTCCTTGATCACTAATATGAATAGTCAATCTATCATGATGCTCTCATCTTGTTTGTTGTCTTTTGATCTTCCTTGTAGATACTATTCCGTTGAAGGGACTTTTGGAGAAAAGACAAGATATCTAAGGTTGAGGTATATTGTATTTCATGTTAGTTAATTTTATTGTTTAAGGGAAGGATATGTTGTTGTGTATTTTTGTTCTATATTTGTGATTTACTTTACATAGGAACAAGCAGTGTCCGTATTGATTGAGAATTCCTAACAAAAAAGTTGGTGACTCCGCTTGGGAAAGCTTAATCTAGCCAGATCTGGTGCAGATCCAGTTAGATATACAAACTTTGGTAACAATTCCACCTATGAAGGTTGTTCTCTCTCCCTTTAGTTTTTTTCAGTTAACAAGGCCTTTAATGTTTTCAGTATTTTGTTCAAGCGGTGCCTTTCTCTTTGGCTGACAAAGCGTCGATCCCTCTTGGGTGCGCCTTTTCCCTCCTTGTTGAGAGCGCCGACAAAGCCTTCTTCCTCAACTGATAGAGAGTCAATGGAACTTGTGTGCAGAAAGCTAGAAGTGTTGATTCAGCCTAGGATGCCCTGGTGCAGTGCTCCTCGAAGCACTAAGGTAGGCCCTAAAACTACGTGTCTAAGAATTTTTTGTTTAAAATTTTAAATTGTCCTGTTCTCTGAATATTTTAGTGTGGTTTTTCCTGTGTGTATGATGTCTGAGATTCTTGATTTTTGTGAGTCTGATTCTCTGTTTGAGCTCAAATCAAAAAATTTCATTTTTTTTATTATTATAAAACGAAAGTGGAAACATAGTTCAGTTTTGGTGTTTTAGTAAAGTATCTGAAAAATTTTCTTTTGAAAATAGATCCTATAGCCTATTCCTAGAAGATTAATTTCTTTTAAAGAAAAAATGTTTTGTGTGCCTCATATTTTATAGAAAAATACAAAAAGAATCATATTATTTTACTCTTGTTTATGCTTGCGAAAAATTTCTATTTCTATTTGCATGTGTGATTTAGAAAAATAGGTATTTTTGACATTGTAGCAAAAGTTAGTTTTGCATGCATGTTAAAGGCTTAGTTTTCTTTCTTTCATTTTCAGAAACTTTAGAGTGCTTGCTTGAAAGAGTTTTTTGTGTTTGAAAGAGCTTTCTTTGCATTCTTTATTGGATCTTGGTTTTGATTGTTAAAAACATCTTTCTTTTGGTATATTGTTGAAAAGAAAAGAAAAAAGGTTTCTTCCTTACCGTAGTTAGTTCTCATCGAAGTCAAAAAGTGCATTTACATTTAAATTAATTTGCATTATTGGAGATAACACCTCACAAACATTCACCTAATCGTCTAGATAAAATTAATGGCAGCTTTAGGTCTAAAATTGTATAGAAATTTGAGTGATAGGTTAGTGACGTGTTCGAGCATCGTAAAACATAGGAGCTAGCGTTATTTGTCAACAATACAACCCTAGACTCGCGCGGTTCTTCTATGTACTATCGGTGTATCGAACGGCCTTTCACATGCCCTTGAGGTATATAGAAAGGTACTTCACATACTTGATTGTATATCAAAAGGCCCCTTGTGAACGGTTGTGCATTAGACATCAGTACTACCGATTCGAGCTCCCACATACTTTGCGTATATTGGGAGACCCCACGAGGATACCCTGTCCATATGAGAAAAACCCTTTGGTCATCTTGTGTGGAGCAATACACCGAAAACAACATTCAGGGAGATTACTACGCACGTACCCCTGAGGTATATCATGAGTTGCACCTACTTGACAATTCTGGTGAGAGACCGGCTATTCTGAACCCATCCTATCACTTAAGTCCGCTTGTGACCTTTAACTGTGTGAGGGCTTGTTTGCGTGCTTTTCTCCTTTTTTGACCTAGGTTAGATAAATTTGGCCACCACCATGGATGAGCAACTTATGAGACATCATTTCCCTAGATTGTAGGGTTTACCTCCTGACTCTCCTCCTACCGTGGAAGAACAAGAAGGGGTAAACATGGAACAACCAGCTTCTGCCTATGTTCCTGTAGGAACTGCATTAGCTAGTGAAACCAGAGAAGATTTCACTATATATACAAATCCTTTGGTTCAACTGCCTCCTGTAGCCGATGCTTCTATGCATTCCCCGTTGGATGGCTATGTCAATAGTCCTACTCCACTAGATTATGGCACGGATGCTGCTTTTTGGAAGACTTCTATTGGCCAAGTTATTTCAGAATTCGGGGTTATTAGACCTTCACCAGGGAACCCTCCTTTAGGAGAAGAGGACTAGAGAAGAATTAAGGCATCTCTTGATTGAGCTCGTAGCTTTCCAAAGAGAGTAGAAAGAACCATTCCTCCACCTATGTCTCGTCATGAAGCTATTTCAGCTCGTTTACCTTGTTTAACAGACCCTTGGGCTCTAGTCGAAATTAAACCTTAGTCATCCAGCCTATGGTGAGACTTCTCGCAACCCATGGCCTGATGGATATCGTTCACTAGCTCAAGAGTTAGATCTTATTGAAGAAGTTCCATTTCAAGGTAATCCAGGCCCAAATGAAAATCCTGCAGTTTCTCATCCTTGCCCTATTACTAGGCCTTCCATGCCATTCATGGTTGGGGGGAAATCCACATATCAAGTAATGTGGATCATTTGGAGGACCACCAATCGGAGGCCCACCACCCCCACCTAGAGTTGGCGGACCACCACCTAGAGGACTACCACCACCAGCACCTTCCAGAGGACCACCACCACCTTTCAGAGGACCCCCTTCCTCAGGTGGCCCACCTTGTCATGGAAATGATGGAAATAAACAACGTTTTCAACAAGATTTAGGGGAGTCATCCATACCCATCTATCAATTTGAATATGGTCCTACTGGTTAGCAAATGCCATACCAGTACTACCAGTATCTGCAACCAAATCAACAACTGCCATTTCTAGCTACTTTAGATATGCTAGACTTGTCAAGATTGATAAATGACCCCGTCCTTCATGAACCTTCTTGGCCCACCATTCCTGTAAAGCTTCCTTCCGATATACCCAAGTTTGATGGTAAACCCGGTGAAGATCCAAAAAACATGTGATGGCATTTCACTTTTGGTGTTCATCCAATTCTTTGATGGACAACTAAATCCATCTACGGATTTTTCAAAGAACCCTCACTGGTATTGCCACAAAGTGGTACATCGAGTTACCACAACACTCTTTTTGGGATTTCAATGCCTTAGCAATGGATTTTTTAACACACTTTCAATTGCCAATCTGATATGAAATAGGTACCGACCTTTTAACCTTGCTTCTGCAAACCACATCGACTCGCATTTTCGATCATATCCATGAATGCAGAAGAAGACGAAGGTTAATTAAGGCCCCTATTCCTGATCAGTTTCTCACTTATTGGTTTACAAAGTCTTTACTTCCACCTATTACTAGAGATGTTTCCATGGGAGGCTTTGTTACTAAGGAGTAATCTATTAGCCACGCTCAGTACCAAGACTTGGTCTATTCCCAGTCAGGTACTTTTTATTATCTAATTCCCCATGCTCCTAGACCTACAACAGATCCATCAAGACTCATAGTTGAACCACCTGTTGATGGCATACTTGGTTAAGTTCAAACGCAAATGTTGGAAAAATATTCTAAGAAGCAAAATCAAACTGCCACTACGTCAACTCAATGAGCACCATCTTCCAGAAATGCACCCTCTCATGTTGCTTCTACTGAAGTAAACGTGATCCAATAGATTGAATCTCCTAGTGAAAAGAAGAAAGGAAAAAATAAATCTAAAAAACCTGATAAGCAACAGGAAGGAAATAAAAAACAGAATTTAGATGCTAATTCCAAAGGCAAGCAAAAGGTAAAATACCCTTGTTTAATCTCTGGAGGTGACCATTTTACAAAAGAATGTCCTCATTGTGAGGAAGTCAATAAGTTTTTGAAAACTTCACCCACCCCAACAATTTTGAAATATCCTTTCCCTTCCCAACAATAGTTAATTGATCATAAGTCCTTGAATGAAACTTCTTTGTCCACTGACGAAGTTTGAATGATGTCTAGTGAAATAGTTAATTTGAACACAATATCACATAGTTATGACCCTCCTCCAGAAAAGAAACCTGATGATGTTCCATCTGAAAACCCCTCAACTTCCATAACTCCTCCTAATAATGGTCTTCACATTAAAAATCCTATTCCAGAAGCAATTTTCCGCCCACCAAAGGGTACTCTACATAAGTCCATAATCAATCGTAACGCTCGTGCCGACCAAAATTATAATATTGTTGAAGATTTGGCCCAAGCCCCCTACACTATGCCAGCTTTAGAGGTACTTCAAACCTTCCCAACTCAACGAAAAAATGTTTTTGTTGCCCTCGGAGCTATGGACCTCGAGAACAGTAATATCATCACTTTCAAACTAGATGATTTCAAGACGAGACTCTCACATCAATTAGCTTTCCATATAGCTACCAAAATTGTTGTAAAGCCTATCCGTCATATCGTTTTGGATGAGGGGGAATCTACATCAGTTATGCCTTTATCATGTTGGAGAGCCATTGGTTCTCCAAAAATCAACCGTTCACATACCACCCTCAAGGATTTTGATGGTCGCGCATTTCAACCCTATGGATTACTACCTTCCATCCATGTCGAACTAGGGGGCAAGTCATTCTCCATTCGCATTGAAGTTTTCGATGCTCCTTTGGATTACAACTTACTCCTAGGTCATAACTGGTTTTATGCTATGCAAGCTGTAGCATCGACCATTTTTTGTGTCATCCAGTTCCCATTTCAAAGAAAGATTGTCACTGTTGATCAATTAGATTTCATCATGCCTAGTGCCATTGCAAATGATGCAAATAGCCGTTTGCTCCTGAATACCTCACAGTATAAGGACATTTGAGTAGGCCTTATCAAAGCCTCTTCACTCATGGGATTCTTTCCCTTATTAGATCCTCCTCCTGCTTCACAAATGACATTTATTAACATGATTTCTCCCTCTCATGCAAACAAAGGAAAAAAAATCGTTGATGAATCAACATCCTTTTCCCCTTTCGAAGAAATTTACAATGCAATCCAAGCCATCAGTGAATCCACCATCAACGATCATTTGTTGGTGGCCTCAGACCATTATCACATGCCATACTGTCTCAAACCCGCCCCCCATATCTAGATCATCTTTCACACACACTTCCTACAGATGAATCTATTATGGAATTTATGTCGTTAGAGGATATGCCTTGGGAATATTATCATCACCGATCTTCTTTCCTTCCCCCTTTCCATATGGTAGAAGACCACTTCACCTCCATAGTTTCATCTGATATAGTCCTCAACCCTCAGTCTTTGATCCTCACTCGTAGTGTCGATTCTGAAGGAAATTTGTGTAACATTACAAAAACTATGCCTGTAGACATATCAGTGAAACCAGGTATTTCCAAGGACATTTTCATAGGTCAAAACTCTTCACCTAAAGAATTTCAAACATACACTACCATTTTCACAAGGATTTTAGAGATTTCTTCGCATGGACATATGAATAAATTTCAGGGATTGATCCCTCTATCATTGTTCATGAGATAAAAACTTACCTTGATGCCAAGCTATTCCGCAAGAAACTACGACAGGTCCATCCAAGAAAAGCAGCTGCTATTAAAGAAGAAGTTGAGAAGCTTCTAAAGGTTGGTTTCATTTACCCCGTACCATTAATTGAATGGGTGTCCAACATAGTCCCTGTGAATAAGAAACAACTTTCCCACTCCCTATATCGATCAGATAATCGACAATTGTGTCGGAAGCGTTATTGTTTCCTTTATGGATGGCTTCTCCGGCTATAATAAGATTGAAATTCTCACGTGAGACAAACACAAGATGACATTTGTATTCCCTTGGGGAACTTTTTCTTATCGTAAATTGCCTTTTCGTTTAAAGAACGATGGCATGACATTCCAACGTACCATGTCATATGCTTTTCATGACACTAAACATGTTGTGGAACCTTATCTTGAAGACCTGTTTGCTCATTCCAAGCAGCGGGATATCCATGTCAATCATCTAAGAGTCATTTTTATTCGATGTCCTCATTTTAATATTCATCTAGATCCCCATAAATGTGTTTTTTGTGTAGAATCTGGCTAACTTCTTGGATTTATTGTTTCTAAAGATGGCATCGGTATCGATCCCTTGAAAATTGAAGCTATCTTAGCCCTACCTGCTCCCACGAACATAACCGAACTCGAAAGTTTGCAAGGGAAGGCAAAATTTCTACATCGTTTCGTCTGCAATTATGTAGAAAGGACACATGGTTTCATGAGGTTGCTCAAAAAAGATACCCCTTTCGTTTGGGATGATTTTGCGCAACACTCGTTTTATAATATTAAACATGCACTTACCCATGCACCAATGTCGTAACCACCAAATTATGCTAAGGACTATTCCTTGTATGTGGTTGCATCCTTGTCTACCATAGGCATGGTCCTTGTTCAAATAGATGAACACGACCAGGAACATGTGATTTATTACGCAAGTAAGAGTCTTTTAGACTATGAAACTCGATACTCACATGTGCAGAAACTTGCTCTAGACACAGTCATCACGGTCCAGAAGTTCCTTCATTATATTTTGCTCTACAGTACCATTGTTTATGTGGATTCCAACCCCATGTACTACGTTCTTACATGGCAAGTGCTTGGTGGGAAATACTCATGTTGGATTTTGATTCTCCAGGAATTTGAGTTAGAATTCGATAAAAGCACTTCTAACAAGTCTCTCGTCTTTGCAGAGCTTATATGTGACCTTCCCTGTACTACTGAGACTATAGAGCCCTTTGATTTATTGCACAATGAATCATTGTTTCTCATTAGTATGACTATTCCATGGTATGGAGATATCATTTTGTATCTCCAGAACTTATGATACCAGCCCACTGCTTCTCGAGATGAATGTCGTCACGTTCGCCACCTGGCCAAAAGTTATCTTATCCTGAATGATACCCTATACCTCTGTGGTGTTGACTCCATACTACCATGTTTCCTTACACATGAAGAGGTTGAGATCGTCTTAAATGATTACCACGTAGGAGCTTGTGGTGGTCATCCATCTGGGTTGCTACTACCTAGAAAATCTTGTCTGCAGGGTATTTCTGGCCTTCTATTTTCAAAGATTACATTAAAATAGTCAAGAAATGCCCACCATGTCAAATGTTTACTTCCAAGAAACGCACACATCCAACTCTGCTCCATCCCGTTGTAGCAGTTGGCCCCTTTGCAAAATGGGGCATAGACCTCGTGCATTGTAGACCTACCTCAGCTGGGGGGCATGGCTACATTATTGTGGTTGTGGATTATTTTACAAAATGGGCTGAGGCAATGCCCACATATGCCGAATACGGTAAAATTTCTGCATTATTCTTATTCAACCATATCATTGCGAGATTCAGGATTCCTAGGGCCATTTTGACTGATCATGGATCACATTTTCAAAACAAAATTATGGCAGAGCTTAGTGTAAAATTAGAGTTTCATCATGATAACTTTAAACCATACTAACCTCAGGCTAATGGCCAAGTTGAGGCTATAAAAAAAGTATTAAAGATAATGGTTCAACGGATGGTAGGGAAATCCAAGTCAAATTGGCATTTGTAGCTTTTATTTGCACTCTGAACCTATATGACTACTATCAAAACTTCCACCGGTTTTACACCTTTCCAATTAGTATACGAGCTGGAAGCTACTCTCCCGACAGAGTGTGAGATCCCTCCTTTAAAAATTGTTTTGGAACTATTGCCCAACACCACTATAGATGAAGAAAGTGTTAGAATAATCAAACCCATAGTATTACCCACTTAGACATTAATTCATTTATTTTTGTCTTATTTGCCTGGTTCATGAACCCCACCATGTGCAAGTTGATAATTACCTATCCATAGAGGTCAAACTTGCCATATTTGACTCATGTAGTGCTTGGGAAAGCCTTAGGAATCAAATCTGCTTTATTCCTGGCCTCCTAGGCGCCCTTCTGCTTTTTCTTCTTTATTGCCTGCTTTTTCAGTGTTTTAAGGCACATAGGAAAGCAAGACTAGGTGAGGTGAACTTGTTTTTTTCCCCTTTCATCCTCCACTCTTTCCTCCATGCAAAAGAATTTATGAGCTGCCATTCCACCACTCATTAGCTTGCCCATGCGCCCTTGCCAATTCGTGAGCCTCATGACAGATTTGGGATCATCTTTTTACACCTATGGGGGATTTGCCTATTTTGAGTAAGCCTGCTTTATGCTAGTTTTGGATGCCTCCTTATGCATTCGATCTATTGATGTATTCTATATATTCAGAAACCTATGTTATTACAGGGTTGTCTATTGTACACTCAGTTAATATAATTTTGTGTTACAGCTCCATATTCAGTCTCCATTGTTAGCATTTTTGCATGATCAATTGATAATTGTTGTGGGTAAAATTAATATATTGCTGGCCTGAATTTCTACATGGTATTAGAGCCATTGTATGTTATTACTCTCCTTCAAAAATTGTTTTGCAGGTTCGACATCAAGACTGGGAGCCTTCTACTGACAGTCGGGACAGATTTTCTAAAGCTATGGATTCACAAAAAACTATCTTGACTCCCTTCAACTATTTTGAATGGAAAGCAGAGAAGGAGATATTGTTGAGAGAGAAAGGCCTCTACAAGGTGACTATGGCAATAGAAGCAGAGCCCAATGCAGCTTCAGAGAAGATCAAATGGCACAATTAGAGAGATGAGGCCTATGGCCTCCTATGTCTCAGTATTTCCCAAGACCTCCTTTTCCATCTCAATGGATTAACTTCACCGGATCAAGTATGGGAGAAGCTTTCTGATATTTTTGGAAATACAAATGAGATGAGGGGACATCAGATTGAAAATGAGCTGATTTCTCTGAGTCCCAGTAGCTTTGAATCCCTGCAGCTATATTTCTCCAAGTTCAAAGCACT
>LPNX010207644.1:96680-115353 GCA_001517045.1 Pseudotsuga menziesii
ATCATTTTGTGAGAAGACCTTCAACAATCTCAAATCACTGTTGGGGATTGCTGATCATGCTGTAAAGGCATGAGTGGAGACAAGATTCTACAATTTTGTTTTACAGTCCATGTTTAAGGGAGGATTTTCCCAAGTTGGTTTTGCCTCTTTCCTTGGTTGTATGGACTTGCAGTATGTAAAAGGGTGACTAAGCCTTGTATGAGCTGCCATTCCACCACTCATTAGCTTTCCCATGCGCCCTTGCCAATTCGTGATCCTCATGACAGATTTGGGATCAACTTTTTACACCTATGGGGGATTTGCCTATTTTGAGTAAGACTGCTTTATGCTAGTTTTGGATGCCTCCTTATGCATTCGATCTCTTGATGTATTCTATATATTCAAAAATCTATGTTATTACAGGGTTGGCTATTGTACACTCAGTTAATATAATTTTGTGTTACAGCTCCATATTCAGTCTCCATTGTTAGCAATTTTGCATGATCAATTGATAATTGTTGTGGGTAAAATTAATCTATTGATGGCCTGAATTTCTACAGAAAGATTCCTGTATCTAAACAAACTTGATGAAACTTGACACGATGCTGCCTTAGCTAATGAGGCACATAAATGAAGACTGAAAGTTCAATATGATAGAACTATCCAACCCCGTTCCTTCAATGAAGGAGACATGGTCTTGACTTATGACCAGAAGCATGACAAGTTGGGGGTAGGAAAATTTGAGTCTATGTGGCATGGGCCCTATATTGTCAGTCGCATTTTATAAAAAGGGGCATATGAATTGGTTTATTATGATAGGATACCTTTGGGAGAGCCCTGAAATGAGCTCTACCTCAAAAGATACTTTGCCTAGGTCATCTAGCATAGGGTCTTTGTAAATATTGTTTATAGTTTGTTGTGTGTCTTAGCTTTGAGAAGTGTGTCTTTTGTGTGATTCAAGATGTGTTTTTTTACAAAAACCTGCTTATTCATGTCTTTTTTCTGATGGACAGATGACTTCCTTCACTGGTTTTGCTGATGGTGCTAATCGATATACACTTAACCTTTCATTAGCAGCTTGGGTATTTTACTCTCCTACAAGTAAGATGGTGAGTTGAGGGGGTATTCTTTTAGGTCCCTCCACCAATAATCTAGCAGAATATCAAGCCGTGATCATATTGTTGATGGAAGCCCTAGCTAATGATGTAAGGGAAATTAGGGTTTACCTAGACTCCGAACTAGTTGTCCAACATCTTAACTGAGTCTACACCATCCGAAATCCCTTTCTTCTTCGTACTTTCTGAAGAGTTAGGTTGTTAGAGAGGTATTTTGAGAAAGTTACATATCAACACATTTTGAGACATTTAAATGCTGTGGAAAATTCCCTAAATAACTATGTCTTAGATTGGCATATTGCTCATTTTAAAAAAAATCCATTTGAAACATAAACAATACATGTAAATTCATAAGTAGATGACCATTTCACACATCACATTTGCCGCAAACACAACTATAAATACAAAAGTTTGTCATATATAAAAACTGTAGCATCGAGATACAAAATTTGGGCTGAAGCATCTCTAGCTTTCAATGCCCTCAAAGTTCAGGACCATAAAAAAAAATCATAGTACACATATATATAGGAAAAAAATATGAAGATTCGAAGCTTTCAGTAGTACATATACAAAAAGTGAAAATCAAAGCAAACTATTTCTCGTGATGCTCATGATAGCATGTGATGGCCTGGGCCACTCTACGGAGTAGCCTAGAGAACCGTCCAGGAACCCCTACAGTATGGCGCTAATAACGCCTATGAACCTCGTCAGTAGTCATGTCGGGGATGTCCATGGTCAAACGCTTGAAGTTCTCCTCGAGACCTCCAAGCTCTTCATCAGCTTCGGAGTGATATAGCGTCATGTCTCTGGTACCCACTCGCCTAGGAATAGGTGACATCCCTACTGGAGAAACAGATCAAATGTCTGCATGAAAACCATTTTTTATCTCAATACTACAAAATAAAAATGAAATAAATAAAAAAAGTTTAAAAACACAAGTGGATAATGTCTTTTCTTACCTCGGTCATCCCATACATCTGCCTCGGGTAAGACCAGCTCTGGGTCATTTCGAAAGTATGCTCCCTCGTAAGCAAATTCCTCCACCATAAGTCACTAGTTTCTCAACCAGCGAAAAAATCCAAACCCATAATTGACCTTAGGTCCTACGCTACCAAGGCAAGGCATGGTTGTGACCCATGCAATCATACTTGGATCCTCAGGCTCAAGCCTAGTAATGGTCACCTGTGGTCTCATGTGAGGGACCCATTGTAGGATAAAAGACACTATCACCGCTCCATAGCCAAATTGTTTCATCATTCCTCTCTTGCATTTGTTTAATTGTTTCTTTAGACACACCAACATGCTTATGTCACCTAGTAGTAAGGTGGGAAGACCTAGTTCTTGCTACCTTTCCAATAGTATACACCACAGTTCTCAAGGGGAGATCTACTATGGACTAGATCCATAACTTCCCAGATTGAAACTCTATACCTAGTGCACAATGCTAATCAATAATATCATCCAGGTAGGTCTCTCCTCATCGTGCTCCGAATAGAACTGCTTGGATTCCCATCATGGACAAATTGGTCAGAAAATAGATATCCTCAACCTCTATGGTTAGGATATGGACTCCCACCACAAAATGCTCCTGGTCGGGATGCCACATCCCTATGATGTATTCTAACAATCGAATATGTGCTTTCATACTGGGTACCCAAAAGTATTTCAGAAGCGTGCAATTCCGTAAGGCCTCAATAGTGATTGGTTCATTAGCAGCTTGGTTGTCTGGAATATAATGTTCTCTTTGCTTCCAAATCACCATGATGTACCTGTAACATGCAAATTTTTTAATTAGAAAATGTTTCATGGTTAAGAGGAAGAAATTCAAGAAGAAAACATAAAAAAAAAAAAATTGGGTGGATTAGGGATTTTGGTTTTTCTTTTTCCCTACAACAGTGCTGCTACCCTTTTCCCATAGAGCACCACGGCGCTACTCCCTGTGGCTCACGGAGTGCTGACCGGCTGTCATCCTTGGACAGAGTGCCTACGGCGTGTCTTCCCCAGCTTGACAGAGCATCGCCGCGTGCTCTGCCCGACGACCAAAGACCCTATGGGGAGAAAAAAATTATTTTCCCAACCAACCAAAATCCCTATTAGGATGGTTAATCCCCTATTTTACCATTTCAAATCAATAATCCACTATATTTCTTAATTTTAAAAAATCAAAATCATTTTTAGAACATGAATTTTAAAAATGGAAAAGAAACAAAATGACACTTGTTGAGCAAAGAAGGGGAAAAGAATCAAATGCTTACCTTTTCTACAGAGAATGAAGGAACAATGAAGTGAAGAACACTTACAAAATCATCAGTAGGAACTCTTTCTATCAAAGCTGACTAACAAAAATCACCAATGGTAAAAATATCTTACCTACTCTTTCTATTTATAGAATATTTGGACTTTTCAAAAATTAATTATAATTGATTTGTTTTGAAATCCAAATTATTTCATTGAAAGTGGGTTTTTGTTTTTTACTTTCTATAGTTTTGATAAAGTGACTTTTAATGGTGTCTTTTGAGTTTCTTCAGGTAAATATTGGGTTACGGCTACGATATAAGCTATTTTTGTCTTTTTTGAGCTTAGAGCAAGACTGAAACTTATTGAGCATCTTTTTACACTTTTTGACATGCTCATTAAAATTCTAGTTGAAAGGTGTTGAGTCTACTTTTTTGCTTTTTCAGACTCTTTAAAAGTGGATTATGAAAAAGGAACCTAGTTTGAGAGTTATGTTTAAGCTCTTTTTAGTCTCCTCAAAACACAAAAAGATTGCCAAGCGAACTTGTTACATTCACGCTTGTAAAAGAATCAGAACGGTTGACTAGTTGAGGGTAGGTTATCTCTTTTCTGGACCAATTCACCTTATTTACGAAAATGACCTTTTGGAGTCTTCTTAGTCATTTCAGACTCTCTAAATATGAAATGACAAATGAGTTTTCTTCTCGGACTCGTAAAAAAAAACGATGAAAGGCCCTATTTGGGAACGAACCCCTCCTTTCTCAAGTTCGTGAAAAATATGAGAATGGACTCATCATTTGATGAGCTTTAACGAGTGTTTGATACCCTCTTTGGACTCGTAAAAACGAGAATAGACACTCACCTTTCGAGGTGGGGAAATTAAAGGAAAGGGGAATGGTTTTCATTTGTTTTTATGGAAGTAATCTACATTCCACCTTTGAACATGGCACCTATATGCATTTGCATATCTAAATAGTTGGGTTTTCAGCTTGTATCCGAATCGATCCACTTTTGTGAGTAACCTGACTCCTTTGAGTCAATTCAAAGAATGCTTTGTCATATTCCTTGCATTACATATAGTTCTATTCTTGTTTAAGTCAATGCTATCAAGTCATGTGTCATGCCGTCAAAATTGTTCAAAGGATATCTCTGCCAAAAAAATAACTCATCCGTAACTTCACTTGTCCTTAAGATTCAGTCATAACTACGGTCAATCCCGTTACTTCAAATCAACTTTTGTTCCTACTTTCGTGTCATTGATGTGGGAATCATCATGGTCCTCCTATGACAAGTCTATTCATGTCAACTTCAAATCATTATCTAGAAGTTTGACCTAGAAGCCTAAAAAGTACCTTGAAGCATGCATGCCTCAATGGTAGGTTTTCTCATTTTGAACAGTAGGTTTTCATCAATGACCTCTGATTGGAAAATTTTGTCAAGTGTTTGACCTCAAAACATTTATTCGTACTTGAGATAATGTACTAAGATACCTTGGGGATCATTGACATCAATGGTGATTTCCCTCGCACTTGTTAACAATTGACATTAATGATTGTTAATCAAGTGGTTTCTTCCATGTTCGACGTTAAGACATATATTCACATGGTTAGAATCGTATCATTTGGGGATCAAAATAAAGATCCTATGTGGTTAGGATTTTCCATCACCATTGCCCATGCTCAGGTTGTGTTTGGAGATCATTTAGATTCATGACATAGATCCACATTGTATGTTTGCTGGCTGTGTTTTGTATTTGAGGTTAAGAGACATGGATCTACTTTGTATGCTCCATAGCTATGTTCCACATCCTATAGCAGTTCTTCATGGATCTACACTATAGCAGTTGTTCATGGATCTGGTGGTGCATAGTATATTTGTGGGGGTGGGGGTGCCACAGATGTGGGCATGTTCCCCACATACTGTTGTGTTTTCCAAGCCATGGCCTAAGCCTGCTTTGGTGGCACAGGTTGTGCATAAGAGATTGTTTCTCCAGACTGGGACATCATTCTAGCATAGTTCGTAGCTTCGTTTTGGTAAGAAACATTAGCAGTGTTGCTTGGTTGCGGTGCAACGGTAGGTGGTGTCAGTCGAGGCTATGGTTGTTGGGAGACTAACCCTATGATGTCGTCCGCAGAGTGGGATGCCCCCGGTGTGTCGCAGTAGGAGGTACTCGAACGGGGAGCATCTGGAAAGACAGTGTACAAGTATCTATACTGAGAGTAGATCAATTCAAATTGTTGGGCCTTCAGTATGGCCTCTTCTTCAGATTGGGGATGTTCATATGCGACGTCCTTTGCGATGGGTGGGAGCAAAGTCTTAAGGAACCAATCAAAGAAGATCCTGTCGTCTAGTTGGATTTTGCATAAGCTACGACGTCGCCACCACTCATGGATATGGTCAGTTATTTGAGTGGCAGTGCTTTGGCGACAGGATAATAGGATCTCCACCCCCTTGTCATATCTAACAGGGAGTTGAAAACACTGTACAAACATGAATGCTTATAGGGAGTTGAAGTCGGGGTACTTGGCTTATGGCAGCTCAATGTACCATTTGGCCGCGGCACCTGTAAGGGTGCGTTGGAACAGCCTCAGCCTGATAAAGTCATCTACGATGATGTTGGATGAGCACCATAGATGGAATGTCATTATGCGATTTTGGGGACATTCCTCGGCTTTGCTTTCAAACTTTGGGATGTCTGAAGGCATCTTAGTTGGCATGGGTGGCCAAAAATCTTGGTAGCGGATGGGGTCATTTGTTAATCTAGCCAAGTCAGGCAAGTTTAGAGGAGCCATGAAGGGAAAATTTGACCCCAATTTGATGTGGGATAGGGCTACAATGGGGGTGGGGTTTGCAGGTGCATAATGCATCTACATGGCTGGGGGCGCTTGTGGTGGCACCATTGCGGATGGGCCAATACCCCCAAGTGCTGTGTGGGGGACGGTATTGGTGGTAGGAGCATTGCCCCCATGTATGACAGTATGGGAAATGTAGGTGGACAGTGCACTGCCCCCCTGTGTGGCTGGAGGGGCAGTGTGTGTGGAGGGGCCACTGCGCCCATGTGTTACCACTCGGCCAGCTTGGCTGGTCACTCTGGTTAGTGGAAATTGGCCAATGACAGTCTGCATGATTGTGCTTGGACCGCTTTCCAAGTTGTGGGTGACAGGTTGTGATGTGGACATGGGCCCACTTGTTAAGGTTAGGCTGGAAAATGGATCCGGGTTTGCACTAGACATGGGGCTTGATGGTGCGGTGTGGAGGTTTGGTTTAGACTGATATGTGTCTGAATCAGAATCAAAGGTTGTAAGGCCCTCTGATGGTGTGGTAGATCACTAAGACCAGCTTCAATGGTGCTGATCAAGTGTTGCAAATGGTGGTGGTTCGTCTCTTAGGAGTGAGGAAGATCACGGAGGTTCAATTATGTTCGATTTTATGTATGAAACTGGTGGGTATGAGATTTGGACCCTGGTTTCAATGGATTCCTATTGGCTGAAGGTGGTATCTTGGCCACCAAGACTGCCAGAAGATAGCGCTTAGTTTGTTCCTCATGGGTGCTTCTACTCAATCGGAAGGGGTCGTTACCCGTTCCGCTTGGCAATTCCTCTAAGCGGCCAGCTACTTTGGGGTTCCTATGGTATTTCTCACAATGAGTTTCTGGGAAAATCCCAAGTACTTCCCACAATTGAAGTAGTCAGGGACTTATGTCCTCAAAGACAACAAAATTGATTGAACTTAGTGTAAATTTGGTAAATTTTAAGGCTTACTCAGCGTCATGAACTGAGTTGGGTTAATTATTTGGTATGGTGTGTTGGTTTTCTTGTTTGTTATGGTATTTTGTTGTTGCAATATGGTTTATGAATTCATGGTAGAGTTCATATCATGGTTTTGTATGCAAACATAAACAGAAATTTGTAAGCAAGTACAGTGATTAACACTGGATTGCTGGCCTAACTAAATGTCTACCTCTCAGTCATATTCTTGTTCAAACCAAGAGAAGTTGTTCAGCTCTAAACACAATGGGACTAAGCCCATCCATAGATCCTCAGGTCACCTCCCGGATGCTAGGTTGGTCAATAGGGAGGACGCTTAGTGCCATGAGAAGCCCTCCTTCTCTACCCCCTCTACCTTCCAGGTCACCCTATTTTAGTGGTTTAGGAAAAATACCATGGAGTGCCTAGATCTATACGAGCTTACACTTCGTCGTATCCCAGAATACCCCGGAGGGTGATGACTGGGTAGAGGAGGAAGGGAGCAGCAATATGGTTATTTTTAAGTTACTTTTAGTTAGACTAGTTCATTTTATTAATCCTTAATTATTGATTTAACATTTACACATTGTTCATGGATTGATTTGCAGAAAATAAAATATGGAACTGAAAAAGACCTACAATGGTGGACAGAGGTGGCTAGGCTGCACTAACAGTCCTATGAAACTAAAAATTATTGTCAATTAAACTTAAATTTAACTTCTGTGTGACAGGACGCACATTTCTGACCAAATCTAGCGAGGGGGCCGCGATATTTTTCCAGAATGAGTGAGGGGGTCGCATAGAATGAAACAATAGCCTCAACCTGAGTTTCTGGGCTGAAGTTGCACCTGTCTGTTCATTAAGTGCACCCTGGGCACACCTGTTTGCTCATTAAGAGCACCCCATTCTCACCTTTTGCCTCAATAAGAGAGCCCTACTCTGAAAAGGGGTTTTTGGTGAGGTAGGGTCAGATCTAGCTGACAGTAACTGGTACTGGGGTCAGTCTGACTTGGCTTGGCGTAGCAGAGGCTTCGGCACTGACTAAAATAGGAAATAAACAAGATTTAAGACAAATCTAATATAAGATTTCTAAAAACTAGGGTAAAATTGAAAAAACTTGAAAACTTTAAATTATTGGACCAGGGATCCTTTGGGATCGACATGGTATGGTCGCTAAAGCTGTAGTGAGGATTTCTCCTCACTGCAGGAGAAAGAATGGCTCCCTTGTGCCTATAGGGCACAAGGGTAGGTTCCTACTCTTTGAAAACACGAAAAAATGAAATGGAAATAGCATAAACAGAACAACAAACTAAACTAAACTAGAGTAAGCAAATGGCTACAACTATAAACTAGATCTAAGAGCTAATAACGAAAAAGAAAGAGGGAGATGAAGCCCTTGTGAACCCCTCTGAATAAAATGGGCTAGGGTTCCGCCTCCTTGAAACCTGCAAGCAACCTAAGATACTACAATGGAAAACCTACAAACAATGTCAAGAAATAGAACCTGCAAGTAAAAATATTAGTTAGAAAGCAAAAACAATTAGACAAATATGAAAATAAATGTTATACCTCACTTGGGTGGAAATGGGCCACCATGCCTTAGTTCATGGGAGCACCTCTCTCTATGTTGGGAAGCAATGGCTTGATGGGATGGAGATGGAGTAGAGGGAGTGTGGGTGGTTTGAGAGGCAAAGGTCTCAAAGCATCCACGGGAAGCATAACAATAGGCAAGTGAGGAGTGTTTTGAGAGTGACCCCCCACCCTCCTTTTATAGCTTTTCCAAGGGGTTTTAGGGTTTTAATCCCCTGGTAAGGGCTTTGGCCCCTTTTTTGGGCCTTTATCCCCTTCCGCCCTAACTTTAGCCCCTTTCAGGGTTTTAGCCCATTTTTTAGGGCTTTAGCTCCTAGGGGCTATTTTGGGCTCTTTTTGGGGGTTTTTATCCCTTTGCTTCATCCTTGGGCGAATTTTGGAGGTGTGGGGGTCTAATGGAAGGTCTGATGGAGTGATATGGGTATTGTGAGATGGTTTCCTTGGGTGGTGTAGGCCATTAAGAGCTAAGTGGGGGATTTTTGGGTTAACAGATTGCCCCCAGATGTGTGAGGGTAGGAGCTCAATGTATGGCCGACGGACATCATAGGATTTGTTGTGTAGAGGTGGTGCCTCCGGAGCTGGGGCATGGTTTCTTTTGGTTTTTGTATTAATTTGGTTCCCATCAATGGATGAGATACAATAAATGTGTGACATGTATATGGACGAGGCGAGCATTCCCATGCTCATGACAATCTCAAAAGAATCATTTGATCTATGCTCTAAAATACAAGAGCCGATCATATACAACTGATGTTACAATGATAGTTGCCTCTCATGTGAAACTGAATACAATACTGATCTGGTACATTGGACCTATGGCATTTTCATGGAATGCTACATCTTCATGACTGACGATCTGCTGGATCTGGAATGGTACATAGCTATATGGATTCACTTATTGAGAGTCAGAGTCTCTTTGGTACAAGTATGTTGTATCAATCATAAAGGTATACTGAAGCACTACTGGGGCTTCTGATCACTGTCTCCAAAGCAACTCGAAAATAACAAGGGACATAACCTGTTTAGGTTCCTCGAGTGGACTCAACAATGTGCTAGAATTGGGTGACATCTGAGGTCTTTGACCAAGTGCTATGTCGAACAAACCCTCTACAAATCTCAACGGTGCAATGATGGAGTTGAGGCCGAGCACGTGAGAAACAACCATCCTGAGAGGCACTAAGGACTCCTATCAAGTGGTCCAAGGAACTCATCAATGATGTTAATGAAACCAAGGTACAGGGACCTCTGGGTCTATCTTCTGGAATATGTGTGTTGGCGTCGACAGAGGGAGACCTTCCCCTAGTCAAGGAAATGATGTTTCATTGACCGGGAGTGCATGGGATAACCGAAAGATGTGAAGCAATCTGCGGACTGACTCATTGAATTGGGGGGGATGGGAGGGAAAGGAAAAACTGAACAGGGGCAGGGGGGAGTGGGAGACTCAAACTTCCTTTGTTCAAAGGATGACGGCAGGGCGGACCAGGCAACAAATGAAACTAAGTCAAGGGAATGGGATCATAGTTGTAATACCAGGAATATAGCTGCAGATGGTAAATACTTGGAGGAGGTGGACACTTTTGATACTGATGGGATCCAAGGAAGACACATTGCAGAGTACTCTGAACAAAGGCGACACAATATGGGAATGCTGCCAAACTATTTTCTGTGGGGTGGTGTCTAAGGACACCATTGTGGTACGATCTCGTGGATTTTTGGTGAGCCCGAGAAGGTAAATGCTCGATGGTGCTTCAATTTTAGAGAGTCTAAAATCATGAAGAAGACTCTAGTGAGGGATCTTTTTCGTTGGTAGTCTCATGTGCCTGAAAAAGGATAAACATATACATAGGAGAGCTCACCCATCCTGGAGCAGATGAGATACTTCTTTACCATTGGTAGTCTAATCAGGACAGAAAAGGTTAAACCTATACTGACTGGACGGTCATTCAAATACTTTTACGAGCATGAACGAAACCAAGTTTGCTTGACGATCCTTTTTTGTTGAGACGGCTGGAAAAGAGCTTAATTACAACTGGTGGTGAGATTTTTTGTAAAGTGCATCCCCTCTGCCCAAGAAAGCATAAAAGTATGCAAAGGGGAACGGTCTTGGCTTGAGTGTGCCAAGGAGGTCCTTTTCATGAAATGGTCTACATGGTCTGTAAAAGGAGGTAAACGAGATGATGTAGACGCTCTTTCCTATACTTTAGCGAGCAGGAAAGGAAGCAGCTGCGCTCTGTGATCTTTTCATTGTTTTAAGGAGTCAAAAAATAGCTTAAACAAAACCCCAATGTGGTCAACCAACTGCGGTGGCACAAGTGGTGCCGCATGTTGGGACGGTGGAAAGAGGTCCAAAGGTCATTCGTGCAGTATGGACGAAGCATAAGCTCTCAAACATACCAATACATGTGCGGGATAGATCGTAGCAGAGGCACGCAAACCAAGGTGGCTCTTGGACAGAGGTTAAGAGAGCGTGTGTGTCTGTTGCGATGGACAAAATTGACTACATGCGATGTGAGTGCAAGTCCGGGGGCACTTATATGCCAAATACGTGCAAGAAAAGAAATCATTTTGTGGATAGTGGTCCAGAGGTCCACGTAAGGTGCGGTAAAAAGAAAAGACAAACTTTGTGTTAAAAATACAAAATAAAATCTAAAATTACATTCCTTAATGGGAAGTGGCCCGAGGACACTTCTATGTCAAATATATGGAAGAAAAAAATAAAGGGTTTTATGGACGATGGTCCAAATGTCTGCATAAGGTGCGGTGAAAAAAGACAATTATAAATACAAAAAGTAAAATTATAGTACAATCCTTAACGATCGGCGGCCCGATCGCTCGCATGAGTTGCGACCGAGAAGTGTGATACAAGTATAGGTTCGTAGACACTCGCATAATCATGTCATGGCTCGTAAATCGAGGTGACTTGTGGGAAATGGTCCCGAAATTAACTTATTAAATGTGAGATGATGGTCTCATAAGGAAATGAAAATTTGATCTTGGAGGTGTGAGAGGTGTCTTGAACAGGTTCCGGGTGAATTTTGACTAGCAGCTGATGGTGCTGCCTTTGACTTGTGGTAAAAACGTTGAAAAACAAGAAAAGGGAAAAAAACTACGCTATAAGGGACCCATAGTGGTTATATCAGGCATATACTCTCTTGAGGTGGAGCCCGTTGCGCGGCTTCTTCAAGAGTCGAGCGTTTGAGTCAGCAAAGAGGTATGCCCCCTTGCCAAGATGAAGGTCATTGTCAAGGCGAGATAATGGGATCTGGTATTTTATGGGAAGAACCAATTCCACACTATGGTTTAAAGGGAATTGGGTAAAACCGAAGGCAGTCTTACATATATCTCCATCATCGCGTAAGTGGTGCCGAGATAGATCAGGTGGATCTTCCACAGTCGACGAGGCGAAAGAGAAACTGGTGCTAGATATCATGAAAATGGTATTGGTTATGGTTTTTGTGGCCTTGCCCCCAGTATTTGTTGGAAAAAGAGGGGCAAGCCTAGAGATAGAATGATTCTTTGATGGACCTGGAGGTAGGTGCAACATCATCTCAATAGGCTGGACATGAGTCAACACATCCTTGGGCCTCAGAGGTACGATAGGTGGTTCAAGTTACCACACAAGATCTCCTAGTGTGAAATCCTGTAGATGGATGGTTTCAAAGGTAGAATTACTCACGATCTTGGATGGTAGGAAAAAGAAAAGAAAAAGAAAAAGAAAAAGGATCATGTTGATCGGGAACGAACCCCATTTTTTTCCTGGTAACTGAGGTTGTGGCTGTGGCTGTGGGAGCAACGGAAGGGACAGGTCTGATGGACTGTCAGTGATGGTGGAGACAAGAGAGTATATAGAACTGGACATCATGTAAATGGACATGGTGTCTGAAGAAGGCGGTGGGGGGTGCACTTCTTCAATTAAGGTGATTTCAGACTCAAGGGAATGTTGACGGAGGTCATCTAGAGCCATTTCAAATTAGGGCAGGTCTTGGAAATGGTGAGAGTAATGTCCATACAAACCGCAAAGCACGCAAGCATCGTTTGTTTTAAATGCCTTGTTCCTAACTAGTGGTGTGGTTGGGAGTTCAACCATAGGGATGTTTTCGTTCATATCCATGGCATACATATGCTCATGGATCATTGGGATTTTAGGGCAATTCTGAGTTGGATGGCCCTGTTGTTCGCAGATGGCACAAGGTGGGACTTGTAGTGGTTTTGCAGTGGCTTTGGTGTTCTTTCCCATATCCCTTTTGGGTTGGGGCAGTGCAGGTGCAGGTGTTGCGGTTGGCTTATGCGGACCGGGTGGGGGGTGAGACTCAACCACAATAGGTTGCAGCAGAGTTAACACAACCTGGGGCATTGTTGGTTGAGCTGGTGGATCAAGATACCACACTAGGATCCCCAACGTAAAGTTGGATAGGCTTAAGGTGGCCATGAGTGGCTTGCTCATGACACTAGTTGGCGGAAAGAGGAAGGGAATTGTATAGAATGGAGATGAGCCCACATAACTCCCAGTTGGTTGCATGTGGGGGTGAGGCTGTGGTTACGGCTGCGCGTAATGCGGGCGATGTTGCAGCTGTGGTTGCTATTTCGGTGCAGCGGTGCTTGATGATACCATGCACAAGTCCACAGTTTGCTTTTGTGCCGGTGGTGGTGACACCAACGGGAAAGGAGCCGTCATGGTGGGATCGGTAAACAACCCAGGGCCCACATTCAACGGTGGGGAGGCTGGTGTGTTTTCAACCACAGTGTTGGTTGCAGGGATGACGTTAGCATGTGCAGTCGCCCCTTGCGGCTCAATGGTGGTGATGGTAGGGATAACGTTGGTAGGCATTGTTAACCCTTGCAGATCATGGTAGGTGAGCTGGTCAGCCATCACAATATTCCCTTCATGGGGGAACATCATGAGGCGGAAGATAGTTGGCATGATGGCCCGCATGGCGTATATGTAACTCCTCCCAAGGAGGAGGTTGTAGTCGAGTTAAGCGTTGATGACTTCGATGTCAATCACGACTGTCTTCTCGGCTAACGTGATGGGGACATGGGGGAGGATTGCTTGGGCTTTAGTGGGGTGTCCATCATAATCCCACAGAGTCATGGAGGACGGTTGCAGAATTGGTGATCCAAGCTTCTACCAAACCAAGGTAGACATGATGCACGTGGATGCCCCCTTGTCCACTATGAATCGGTGCACAACCAAGTTCCAGATGGACACCGGGATTTGGAAGGCAATAGTGGAGGGCATGTGCGGCTCTCCGTTCTCCATGTCAAATGTGATCAACTTAGAGTCGAAGGAGTCTAATGCCCCTAGAGCAGCTAGTAAGGATTTCCACTGTGTTGGGCACATTTTAAGTACCTCAAGAGCGGACATGGCAGTTGGCATTTGGGCCAAATCGTCCACAATGCTATAGCTAACTGTAGCTCTAGCTATGGCGTTATTGGAAAATATACGTATGGGGGGTTGTGAGAATGGGGGTAACTGAAGAGGCAGGTTGAATGTCTTAGACAGGGATGCTGCTAATGAGTCAACAAGGTCGGTGGTGGTACCGTACTGATTCCGTCGAGTTTGTAAATTGACCTCTTCAGTGGTCATGGCTAGTAGGTGGTGAACACCTGTTTTGACTGTGGGAGGTGCCCCTGGAGCGTTGGGATTGGCTTGGGGAGGTGGAGCAATTGCCACCAATCCTTGGACTAGAAGTGGGTTTTGAAGCACCATGTAGGGAGGTCCTTGAGGTGTCGAGTTGGGTTGTGCTTGGTTTGTAGCGTTGGAAACCTATTGGGCTTCATTCTGAATGTCCTTCCTAGCTCGACCCATGAAGGGACACTCGAACGTGTAATGCTCATAAACGTCACAACGTGTACATGGTTGGTTTGTGAACAACGGAGCGTTGCATCTTGGTGCATTCTATGGTGGGGGATTTTGGGCTGGCTGGTTAGCTACAGCATTATTGGGAGGGTTTGGTTGCTGACCACCTCCCTGCAATTGGTTATTGCCTTGTTTGCAAGGCCGGTTGTTTCTAGCTTGCCCTTGTTGATTGTTGGGGGTAGGCTAGTTGGGATGGTTTTGTTGTGTGAACACTTGTCCCAATGGAGCAGGTGGAGCGGGGCTGGGGTCTTGAACTTGTTGCACTAGTGGTGCATAGTATATTTGTGGGGGTGGTGGTGCCACACATATGGGCATTTGCCCCACATACTATTGTCTTGGCCAAGCCATGGCCTGAGCCTACTACGGTGGCACAGGTTGTGCATAAGAGGTTGTTGCTCCGAACTGGGACATCATTCTAGCATAGTCCAGAGCTTGGTTTTGGTAAACAACATTAGCAGTGTTGCTTGCTTGGATTCGAATGGTAGGTGGTGTCGGTCAAGGCTGTGGTTGTTGGAGACTGGCCCTATGATGTTTTCCGCAGCGTGGCATTCCCCCGGTGCATCGCAGTAGTAGGTACTCAGACGGGGAGCATCTGGAATGACAGTGTACAAGTATCCAGACTGAGAGTAGATCAAATCAAACTGCTGGGCCTTTAATATGGCCTCTTCTTTAGATTGGGGACGTTCAGATGCGACGTCCTTTGCGATGGGTGGGAGCAAAGTCTTAAGGAGCCAATCCAAGAAGATCCTGTCGTCTAGTTGGATTTTGCATAAGCTACGGCGTCACCACCGCTCATGGATATGGTCAATTATGTGAGTGGCAATGCTTTGGCGATAGGATAACAGGATCTCCACCCCCTTGTCATATCTAACAGGGAGCTGAAAATACTGTAGGAACATGAAAGCTAGGGAGTTGAAGTAGAAGTACTTGGCTTATGGAAGCTCAATGTAACATTTGGCCGTGGCACCTGTAAGGGTGCATTGGAATAGCCTTAGCCGATGGAGTCGTCTACGATGTTGTTGGATGAGAACCATAGATGGAATGTCATTATGTGATTTTGGGGACATTCCCCTGATTTTCCTTCAAACTTTGGGATGTCTGATAGCAGCTTAGTTGGCATGGGTGGCCAGAAAGCTTGGTGGCGGATGGGGTCATTCGTTAATCTAGCCAAGTCGGGAAAGTTTAGATGAGCCATGAAGGGCATATTTGACCCCAAGTTGATGTGGGATGGGGCTGCAAAGGGGGTGGGGTTTGCAGGTGCATAATGCATCTACATGGCTAGTGGTGCTTGTGGTGGCACCATTGCAGATGGACAAATTCCCCCAAGTGTTGTGTGGGGGGAAATATGGGTGGCAAGAGAATTTCCCCATGTATGATAGTAGGAGCAATGTAGGTGGACTGTGCACTACCCCCCTGTGTGGCCGGAGGGGCAGTGTGTGTGGAGGGGCCACTGCCCCCGTGTGTTACCACTGGGATAGCTTGGCTAGTTACTATGGGTAGTGGAAATTGGGTAATGACAGTCTGCATGACTATGCTTGGACCGCTTGCCAAGTTGTGGGTGACAGGTTGTGATGTCGACATGGGTCCACTTGCTAAGATTAGGCTAAAAATGGATCCAGGTTTGCACTAGCCATGGGGCTTGATGGTGCGGTGTGGAGGTCTGGTTCAGACTGATATGGGTCTAAATCAGGATCAGAGGCTATGTGTCCCTCTAACAGTGTGGGATATCATTTAGAACGGCTTCGACGATGCCAATCAAGTGTTCCAAGTGGTGGTGGTTCGCCTCGTAGGCGTGAGGAAGATAGTGGAGGATCAATTGTGTTCGCTTTTGTGTATGAAACTGGTGGGTATGAGATTTGCACCTCATTTTCAATGGCTTCCTATTGGCTAAAGGTGGTCTCTCGGCCACCAAGACTGCCAGAAGATAGCCCTTGGCTTGTTCCTCATGGGTGCTTCTACTCAATCGGAAGGGGTCGTTGCCCGTTTCACTTGGTGATTCCTCTCAGTGGCCAGTGACTTTGGGGTTCCTGTGGTACTCATCACAATGAGTTCCAGGGAAAAGCCCAAGTACTTCCCATAGTTGAAGCAGTCAGGGACTTATGTTCCTAAAGACTGCAGAATTGATTGAACTTAGTGTAAATTTGGTAAATTTTAGGGCTTACTTAGCGTCATGAATTGAGTTGGGTTAATTATTTGGTATGCTGTGTTGGTTTGCTTGTTTGTTCTGGTATTTTGTTATTGCAATATGGTTTATGAATTCATGGTAGAGTTCATATCATGGTTTTGTATGCAAACATAAACATAAATTTGTAAGCACCTTCTTCAAACCAAGAGAAGGTGATGTGCTCTCAACACAATGGGACTAAGCCCATCCGTAGATCCTCAGGTCACCTCTTGGATGGTAGGTTGGTCAACAGGGAGGATGCTTAGCACCATGATAAGCCCTCCTTCTCTACCCCCTCTACCTTCTAGGTCACCCAGTTTTAGTGATTTGGGAAAAATATGATGGAGTGCCTAGATCTATATGAGCTTACCCTTCGTCATATCCCAGAATACCCCAAAGGGTGATGACTGGGTAGAGGAGGAAGGGGGCAACAAGATGGTGATTTTTAAGTTACTTTTAGTTGGACTAGTTCATTTTATTAAGCCTTAATTATTGATTTAACATTTACACATTGTTCATGGATTGATTTGCAGAAAATAAAAACTGGAACTGAAAAAGACCTGCAATGGTGGACAGAGGTGGTTGGGCCGCACTAACAGTCCTTTGAAACTGAAAATCACTGTCAATTAAACTTAAATTAAACTTTTGTGTGACAGGGCACACATTTCTGACCAAATCTAGCAAGGGGGCGTGATATTTTTCCAGAAATGAGCGAGGGGGTCGCACAGAATGCAAAAATAGCCACAACCTAAGTTTCTGGGCTGAAGTTGCGCCTATCTGGGGATTTAGTGCGCCTTGGGCACACCTGTTTTCTCATTAAGAGCACCCTAGTCTCACCTTTTTCCCCGATAAGAGCGCCCTGCTCTGGAAAGGGGTTTTTGGTGAGGTAGGGTCAGATCTGGCCGACAGTAACTGGTACTGGGGTCAGTCTGACTTGGCTTAGCCTAGTAGAGGCTTCGACACTGACTAAAATAGGAAATAAACAAGATTTAAGATAGATCTAACATAAGATTTCTAAAAATTAGGGTAAAATTGAAAAAACTTGAAAACTTGAAATTTTTGGACAAGGGATCCTGTGGGATTGACCTGGTATGGTCTCCAAAGTTGTAGCGAGGATTTATCCTCACTACAGGAGCAAGATGGCTCCCTTATGCCTGTAGGGCACAAGGGTGGGTTCCTACTCTTTGAAAATAGGAAAAAACGAAATAGAAATAGCATAAACAGAACAACAAACTAAAATAAACTAGAGTAAGCAAATGGCTACAACTATAAACTAGATCTAAGAGCTAATAACAAAAAAGAAAGAGGGAGATGAAGCCCTTATGAACCCCTCTGCAAAAAACGGGTTAGGGTTCCGCCTCCTTCAAAACTCCAAGCAACCTAAGCTACTACAATGGAAAACCTGCAAACAATGTCAACAAATAGAACCTGCAAGTAAAAATATCAGTTAGAAAGCAAAAACAATTAGACAAACATGAAAGGAAATGTTATACCTCACTTGGGTGGAAATGGGCCACCATGCCCTAGCTCATGGGGACACCTCTCTCTTGGTTGGGAAGTAATGTCTTGATGGGATGGAGATGGAGGAGAGGGAGTGTGGGTGGTTTGAAAGACAAAGGTCTCAAAGAATCCACGGGCAGCATTGTTATAGCGGATTTCACCACACTAGGTGAATCACACATTGTATGGCCTTCCCTTGTCCCGCTGCAGACTCATTAACCCCTTTGGACCACTTTATATCTTTTGATGTTACCTTGATCATCCCCAAAAAACATTATAATATTGATATACGCGGCTTTTTCCCCGATAACCGCGTACGTACGCGGATATTCCCTCGATAGTCGCGTACATCGGGATGTGTGCATAAATCCAAATCCTGATGTACGCGAGAGAAATTCCTATGGCTTGGGGTACCACAACAGACAGCTAGACTCCAGAAATCAATCTTCTCCAATATGCAATAGAAATAAACAATCTAACACTA
>LPNX010207644.1:120929-136587 GCA_001517045.1 Pseudotsuga menziesii
GCATAACAATAGGCAAGTGAGGAGTGTTTTGAGAGTGAACCCCCACCCTCCTTTTATAGCTTTTCCAAGGGGTTTTAGGGTTTTAAGCCATTGGTGAGGGATTTAGCCCCTTTTTTGGGCCTTTAGCCCCTTCCTCCCTATCTTTAGCCCCTTGTAGGGTTTTATCCCCTTTTCTAGGGATTTAGCTCCTAGGGGGCTATTTTCGGCTCTTTTTTGGGGTTTTTAGAAATTTTCTTCATCCTTGGGCTCTTTTGGAGGTGTGGGGGTCTAATGGAAGGTCTAATGGAGTGATATGGGGATTGTGAGATGGTGTCCTTGGGTGGTGTAGGCCATTGAGAGCTAAGTGGGGGATTTTTGGGTTAACAGATTGCCCCCTTATGTGTGAGGGCATGAGCTCAATGTATGGCCAACAGACATCATAGGATTTGTTGTGTAGAGGTGGTGCTTCCGGGGCTGGGGCATGGTGCCTTTTGGTTTTTTTATTAATTTGGTTCCCATCAATGGGTGAGATACAATAAATGTGTGACATGTATATGGATGAGGCAGGCATCCCCATGCTCATGACAATGTCAAAAGAATCATTTGATCTATGCTCTAAAATACAAGAGCCGATCATATACAACTGATGTTACAATGATAGTTGCCTCTCATGTGAGGCTGAATACAATACTGACCCGGTACATTGGACCCATGGCATTTTCATGGAATGCTACATCTTCATGACTGACGATCTGCTAGATCTCGAACGGTACATAACTGTATGGACTCGTTGATTGAGAGTCAGATTCTCTTTGTTACAAGTATGTTGTATCAATCATAAAGGTATACTGAAGCACTACTGCGGCTTATAATCACTGTCTCCAATGCAACCCGAAAATCACAAGGGACATAACCTGTTTAGGTCCCTCGAGTGCACTCAACAATGTGCTAGCATCGGGTGACATCTGCAGTCTTCGACCAAGTACTGTGTGGAACAAACCCTATACGAATCTCAATAGTACGATGATGGAGTTGAAGTCGAGCACGTGAGAAATGTAGGTGGACAGTGCACTGGCCCCCTGTGTGGATGGAGGGGCAGTGTGTGTGGAGGGGCCACTGCCCCCATGTGTTACCACTGGGCCAGCTTGGCTGGTCACTATGGGTGGTGGCAATTGGCTAACGACAGTCTACATGATTGTTCTTGGACCGCTTGCCAAGTTGTGGGTGACAGGTTGTGATGTGGGCATGGGTCCACTTGCTAAGGTTAGGCTGAAAAATGGATCCAGGTTTGCACTAGCCATGGGGCTTGATGGTGCGGTGTGGAGGTTTGGTTCAAACTGATATGGGTCTAAATCAGAATCAGAGGCTGTGTGGCCCTCTGACGGTGTGGGAGATCGCTGAGAGCGACTTCGACGGTGCCGATTAAGTGTTCCAATTGGTGGTGGTTCGCCTCTTAGGCGTGAGGAAGATCATGGAGGATCAATTGTGTTCGCTTTTGTGTATGAAATTGGTGGGTATGAGATTTGTACCTCGGTTTCAATGGCTTCCTATTGGCTAAAGGTGGTCTCTCGACCACCAAGACTGCCAGAAGACAATGCTTGGCTTGTTCCTCATCGGTGCTTCTACTCAATTGGAAGGGGTCGTTGCCCGTTTCGCTTAGCAATTCCTCTCAGCAGCCAGCTAATTTGGGGTTCCTGTGGTACTCCTCACAATGAGTTTCTGGGCAAAGCCCAAGTACTTCCCATAGTTGAAGCAGTCAGGGACTTATGTCCTCAAAGACTGCAGAATTGATTGAACTTAGTGTAAATTTGGTAAATTTTAAGGCTTACTCAATGTCATGAACTGAGTTGGGTTAATTATTTGCTATGGTGTGTTGGATTGCTTGTTTGTTCTGGTATTTGGTTGTTGCAATATGGTTTATGAATTCATGGTAGAGTTCATATCATGGTTTTGTATGCAAACATAAACAGAAATTTGTAAGCAAGTACAGTGATTAACCCCAGATTGCTGGCCTAACTAAATGTCTACCTCTCAGTGATATTCTTATTCAAACAAGGAGAAGGTGCTAGGCTCTCAACACAATGGGACTAAGTCCATCCGTATATCCTCAGGTCACCTCCCGGATGCTAGGTTGGTCAACAAGGAGGACGCTTAGCGTCGTGAGAAGCCCTCCTTCTCTACCCCCTCTACCTTCCAGGTCACCCGATTTTAGTGGTTTGGGAAAAATACCATGGAGTTCCTAGATCTATATGAGCTTACCCTTTGTCGTATCCCAGAATACCCTGGAGGGTGATGACTGGGTAGAGGAGGAAGGGGGCAACAAGATGGTTATTTTTAAGTTACTTTTAGTTAGACTAGTTCATTTTATCAAGCCTTAATGATTGATTTAACATTTACACATTGTTCATGGATTGATTTGTAGAAAATAAAAAATGGAACTAAAAAAGACCTGCAATGGTGGACAGAGGTGGCTGGGACACACTAACAGTCCTCTGAAACTAAAAAATTACTATCAATTAAACTTAAATTCAACTTCTGTGTGACAGGCCACACATTTCTGACCAAATATAGCGAGGGGGCCGCGAGATTTTTCCAGAAATGAGCGAGGGGATCACACAGAATGAAAAAACAGCAGCAACCTGAGTTTTTAGGCTGAATTCGCGCCTGTATTGGGATTAAGTGCACCCTGGGCGCACTTGTTTGCTCATTAAGAGTGCCCCAGTCTCACCTTTTGCTCCAATAAGAGCGCCCTACTTCGGAAAGGGGTTTTTAGTGAGGCAGGGTTAGATCTGGCCGACAGTAACTGGTACTAGGGTCAGTCTGACTCAGCTTGGTGTAGAAGAGGCTTTGGCACTGACTAAAAGAGGAAATAAACAAGATTTAAGATAGATATAACATAATATTTCTGAAAACTAGGGTAAAATTGAAAAAACTTGAAAACTTGAAATTTTTTGACCAGGGATCATGTGGGATCGACCTGGTATGGTCGCCAAAGTTGTAGTGAGAATTTCTCCTCACTGCAGGAGCAAGAATGGCTCCCTTGTTCCTATAGGGCACAAGGGTAGGTTCCTACTCTTTGAAAATAGGAAAAAACGAAATAGAAATAGCATAAACAGAACAACAAACTAAACTAAACTAGAGTAAGCAAATGGCTACAACTATAAACTAGATCTAAGAGCTAATAACAAAAAAAAAAGAGGGAGATGACGCCCTTGTGAACCCCTTTGTAGAAAACAGGTTAGGGTCCCGCCTCCTTGAAACTTGGAAGCAACCTAAGCTACTACAATGGAAAACCTGCAAACAATGTCAACAAATAGAACCTGCAAGTAAAAATATCAGTTAGAAAGCACAAACAATTAGACAAACATGAAAGGAAATGTTATACCTCACTTGGGTGGAAATCGGCCACCACTCCCTAGCTCATGGGAGCACCTCTCTCTTGGTTGGGAAGCAATGGCTTGATGGGATGGAGATGGAGGAGAGGGAGTGTGGGTGGTTTGAGAGGCAAAGGNNTTAGCATAACAATAGGCAAGTG
Organism: Pseudotsuga menziesii; assembly: GCA_001517045.1. NCBI lineage: Eukaryota > Viridiplantae > Streptophyta > Pinopsida > Pinales > Pinaceae > Pseudotsuga > Pseudotsuga menziesii. Next base: position 124,444 of record LPNX010207644.1, read on the forward strand.
AGGAGTGTTTTGAGAGTGACCCCCCACCCTCCTTTTATAGCTTTTCCAAGGGGTTTTAGGGTCTTAAGCCCTTGGTCAGGGCTTTAGCCCCTTCCGCCCTAACTTTATCCCCTTTTAGGGTTTTAGCCCCTTTTTAGGGCTTTAGCTCCTAGGGGGATATTTTAGGCTCTTTTTGGGGGATTTTAGCCCTTTTCTTCATCCTTGGGCTCTTTTGGAGGTGTGGGGGTCTAATGGAAGTTCTGATGGAGTGATATGGGGATTGTGAGATGGTGTCCTTGGGTGGTGTAGGACATTGAGAGCTAAGTGGGGGATTTTTGGGTTAATAAGGCCTATAAATGAAGCCTTCATGAGGAGAGTGAAGGAGGCCAGAAAAAGCACCCTTATGCTGTTAGTTTGAATTCTGAATTAGAGGCAAAGTAGAGTTAGATTATGGTTGGAGAAGTCTTCATAGTTATAGAGGATTGTAGACATTCTTGTTGAGAGTGAGGCCATCGACATCAAGGCTTTTTGGTTTTACTTCTTTCTCATCCATAATTAATACAAATACATTTCCCTTTCCTGTATTTGATACATTGATTTTAATCATATATTATTTGATTCCTTGATCACTAATATGAATAGTCAATCTATCATGATGCTCTCATCTTGTTTGTTGTCTTTTGTTCTACCTTGCAGGTATTGATCCGTTGAAGGTACTTTTGGAGAAAAGACAAGATATCTAAGGTTTAGGTATATTGTATTTCATGTTAGTTAATTTCATTGTTTAAGGAAGGATATGTTGCTGTGTATTTTTGTTTTGTATTTGTGATTTACTTTACAGAGGAACAAGCAATGTCCGCACTAACTGAGAATTCCTAACAACACAAGAATATGTATCTCTACCTACTAAGGCAACAAGAAGGCTAGAATTGGCCTGTCCTAGGAGGAAATGCAACACCAGGGAAGCCACTTAGTCAAGAACATGCACTGAAAACCGATAATAATAATAAAAAGATAAGAAGCCAGACCTCAATGTGCTCGTGTTTCTCCAATAAATCAGAACATCACCTTGCAAACAATTTCACCGAAGAAAACCAAGAATAACTTGCATAACCATAAAAATTCCTTCCTCAAGAGAGGCACATCACTCCACATAAAACCCTAGGTAGGGAAAAACAAATGCATAGTGTATTATCCCATAAGTTCTGATTTAAAGTGAAAGTGAGGAGATCTATTTATATGATCTCACACTCACTTATCTAGGCTTACATGCCTTAAAATAGGTAAATTTATAATTATTTAATTCCAGCTTAAATTTAGAAGAAAATAATAATAAAATAAACTATGGTAGGTTACCTAGGGTTATTTGCATCCCCAGGTGCCAAAACATGCTCAAATAATCTATTCTCTCCGAAGGAAATACCAGAGTGAGCTGGAGGGATGGTTTTATGCCCTATCTAAACCCTAGAATATTGTAAAATCCCTCAACGCCCTCCTCAAAGCATAGAAACAACCTGGCATGGAGGATGCCTTCCTCTTAGGAAAGAAGTCTAGGGAGAGAAAGGACCCACTGACTGAAGGGCCAGGAGGGTGCATGAAGTGGTTGTAACTAAATATTAGTGTCTCGTGGCTGAAGCAAAGGCCACCAAAGCACGCAAGAAAGGAATGGGGTCATGATACCCTTTATTCAAGCTTTAGGGTCCCTAGACACCAACCTCAGGGTTAAAAACCTCTTTAACGAAAAGTCAACAATGCCATTAAGCCATAGTACCCTTAAAGGGGGACCAAAGGGTGTGACCATGAATTCCATCACTCAATAACACCCGTCCTAGTAGAAAACATTGGCCCTCTCTCCTTGGGGCACACATGAAGGTGCGCTTGGTACAAGTGCACCATAACACCTTGGTTTCTTCCCTCTACCTACTTCCTTATTTATGAATTTCTCGGAAAAATACCTCATTTTCCTAGTCTGAAATTTTACTAAGTGTTTGTGAGTGTCATATCAGAAATATTAGTGATATGATCTGTATATCAGACTTTATATCATTAAAGAGATGTTCATTTTGTGATTTGTAGTGTTGTAATGTTTTTCTAAGACCTTTAATTTCTAACATTGTTTCCATTGGCATCTGATGAGCAAGACTTTACATTTTTTTGGAACAACCTCAATATGATCTTCAATATTAAGTCTTACCTACATTTTTTTTGGACTTTAGTCAACTATTCTATATTTTGTGCGTGAGTATTTTCCATTTGAGGTTTTATAATAGTGGTTTCTAAGATCATGCCAATCTCCAAATTATACACTTTAGACTTATCTCTGTTTTTACAACCTCCTCCTGGGATCTCTAGAATCCTTTCAAAAATTTTCTCAATATTGATTAAGATCTGAGATACGATTTGCTCCATGTTCTTAATTTTAACATCCTTTTCACTTGAAGAGTCTTCAATAATGGTTACTTCATTCTTTTTAAACTTAGGGTCCAAGACAACTTTCATATTCATCCTAAATTTATTCTCAGGTCTAGTCTTTTGTCCCTGTTTAGTTCCTTTAGTTTTTCAAGGAGAAGAAACTAGGACTTCAAGATTAGAGGAAAAATCCTCTAACATACCTTTTTATACTTCTTCAAAACTTGATTTCTCCTTTGTATCCTTAGGTGTATCGGGAATAAATGTAACTTCATTACTAAGTACAGGAACTCGTTCATTTAAATATTTTCTCTTGTTTGCCTCAATGACGGGATTATGCTCCATATTATACCGTTTTTCAATTTGCTTCTCTTTCCGCTCAACTTTCCTCTTATCTCCACTTCGAGACCTAGAGGTTCCCTGTTCCTCTTATACTGTTTGTTCAATACGAGAGGCTCTCTTCTGTTTAACTAAAGTTGTTGTTTCTGATTTATTAACTTCAGTTTCCAAACTATTTTTTTCTTCCACTTCCTTTAGTTGAAACCCCGACCAAAAGAGAGAATGTTTCTTGGAATGATCATGCTTTCTCAATTCAGATAACACTAATAGTTTTACGAACCCATGATGGCAGATGGAATGTCTAGTATGCTCAAGATGATTCTTGACTCTAGTTTCCATCTTGAAAAACTTTCAAATAAATACAAAGGAAGATTTAGCTTAGACTTCCCAGCCACATGAAGTAGGAATCTTATATGATATCTATAAATCATTGCAAACCTTCCCTCACAGGTGATGTAACATTGAATAACATTGAGAACATATCTCCACTCCTCTTTTACATTGCTTAAGTGTATACCATTACTCCAGTCCAAAAATTGATGACAACGTAGAAAAAACAAGTTCAAATACACCTCAAAAGAATATTTCTTATACCATATATTCCCTTAAATAGGCATCCATGTTGCTTCTACTACCAAACCCTTTATTAGCTCAAAACTCAAACTTTGAAAATTAATTGTTGAACGTGTATAGTTTTAATCAAAACATCGAGTGACATCAACGTTGTAGAATTTTATATTCTCAAAGAAAGGATATGAACCCACATCTATCATAAATTTAGCACAATTGGGAAATTCTTCTACCCATTGAGTATTGACCAGTTCAAATCTGCATAACTTGCCACTATTCTTCTTCATGCTGAGAATTATTGGGCCAGATATACACCTTCTAAACAACAATCTTCTAAAAAAATCTCAAAATCCCTTGAAAAACAGATGTCATAAGCTAAAGAAGATGAAAACATAAAAAATATAGGGCATGATTAAATGATGTTCCATGAATATATTAAATACATGAGATCGATATTTGATAGCGATTTTGACAGATGGGAAGGAGTCTTAAACATAATTTTTTATTTAATCCACCATTTTGAACTGTTATTTGATTGCACGATCTCTGGACAGTTTTCAGGCCACTAATTCTCATGATGTGGCATTTCGATAGTGCTACCTTGCATGGCCTCCACATATTACGCCGCAAAAATGTGTCAAGTCACATGTGTTGAAAAAATATTAGGAAATCTTTATAAAACAACTTAGCATGCATATAAGATGAACTATTTAAAGACTTTAGGAAGGATTTTGTTAAATATGAGCCAATTTAAATCCATCAAGTAGGAAATGCATAAGGTAAGATAAGACAACCACTAAAAACTATAGCTAAAACAAGCACATTGTTTAAATACTATGGCTTCAATTCTAAAGTAAAATAAGAGTGATAGAGGAAAATGAAAAAAAGATATGGAAAAAACTAAAGTACAACTCCAGTACTAACATCTATATCTGAATGGGGGTGAAGTATTTCCTGCAAATCTTCAAGAACACGCAACCTAGATGCCTCATGGAATTGAAACTAAAATTGTTGTGGCACCAACTAGAAAATATTCTAATGTACAAATACATTGAATTGGAGTCTTATTCAACAAAACTAAAAACTCACGTTTATGTACAATGAATGACACCCACATCCTTAGAAAACATAAAAATGATTCATAAAGCTCCCATTAATTGGGACAACAAGTTCCTCACCTTCCAAATTATATAATACAAAAGTATTGTTTCCCAAAAATTTTGCAATTTTGAAAGGACCTAAGCTAGATTATCAAATTTTCCATGCTTACCTTATCATCCATTCATGCATCCCACCTAAGAACCATATCATTGAAATGAAAAGTATCCTCTTTGATTATTCTATGAAACCTCTCTTTCACCTTATTTATGTATGTTTGTTCCTTTTCTGCTAATATTTCCCTTTCCTATTGCAGCTCAATCAATTGAAAGTTCCTCCATTGAGACCCATTTGACTTTTCTTCATTGTCCCACATGAATTTTGTTACTAGCAATCTTAAGTGAACATGAAACATAGCATCAGTCCATAAACAAGCTGAAAGGGATATGTAAAAAAATCCTTTTTAGTAGCCTACCGAATTTTCCCAAAGAGCAAATTTCAACACAATGTCCCAAGACCTCTTTTTTCTGAAATAACATCTTTTTGATATTGCTAATGATATTTTTGTTTGTAGATCCTGCCAACCCATTATCTTGAGGGTATTATGGTGTAGAATGTTTAAGTATGATGCCATTTCTTTAACAAAAGTCCATCCGATTTCCTGAGACTTAAAATATTTAACATTGTCAGTCACTAATTCCCTAGGAAAACCAAATCTACTTAAAAAAATTTCCTGCAGAAAATTTGTTATGATTTTATCAATTTCTCTCATAATGGAAATCACCTCAACCCACTTAGTGAATAAATTAGTGGCTATGAGGATCCATTTATGTTTTTCACTTGAGGGAGGTTTAATCTCACATATGAAGTCTAATCCCCATTGTTGAAATGGGGCATCTACTGTAATGGGATTTAAAGGCAAAGATCGAATTTTTTGCTTACCAACAAATTTTTTGACACTCCGTACAAGATTTTACCTTGGCATATACATCTAAGAGCAAGGTAGGCCAGAAGTAGCCTACTCTTAAGATCTTGTAGGATGTATATTTCCAATATTTATTCCCCCCACAAGAACCTCCATGCAAATCTGTAGTAACCCAACCAGTCTAATATTATTCTAAACATCTAAGAAGAACTCCAAGATCTCTCCAATACAGGATTTGATCAAGCCGAAAATATTTCAAAGCCTTAAGATTCAATGACCAACATTATTTCTTGTTTAAATGGGATCGCCACTGTAAATACAACATAAAATAAATTATGTCATCATACCAAAGGGATTCAACATACTTGTTGTAAATCTGCTCCTTATTTTTATTTATCTACAATTCCTCTTGTACTAATTAATGTAACATTAAATTCATTCCTAAAGCTTCACAATTTAGATATGCAAGAAGTTTAGCCAAGCCTTGTCCTTTTACCAACCTAGCGGGTTTGATTCAAGCATCATACTCCATGATTCTTGTTATCCAACGTCCTCTTTTCCCTTAACAGTCAAGATGCACTAAAATTTCTTTAACTGTAGCGTTACGAACATATCCTATGACTTTAGAATGCAAAATATAAATCCTAAAGAACTTCATGCCTTCAACCAATGTGTAAGCCTATTTTTCCATCGTACTATACTTAAGCTCTAAGTCTCTTGGGGTTTTACTAAAGAATGAAACAGGATGTTTAAAACCTTCTTAATTCTTTTGTAATAAAACTACAACTATGGTGTCTTTTGATGCAAAAGAAAAGATTAAAACTTCTTTAGTAAAATCTGGACTTACTAGCATTGGAGCTTCCATAATATCCTGTTTTATTTTCTTGAATGATGATCTAGCTTGAGTTGTCCATTTGACTTCTCTTTCTTTCTTCAACATGCATGTAATCTGCTTAATAATTTATGCAAAGTTCAGAATGAACCACCTAAAAAAATTGATTTTTTCAATAAAAGATTGAATTTCCTTTTATTTCTAGGAAATCTGATTTTCAAGATGGCCTTAACACGAACAAGATCTATCCTAATTCCATCAACAGAAACTATATGACCCAATAACTTACCTTCGATCATAGTAAAGTGTGATTTCTTTGGGTTCAAAGACAACCAAAATTTTCTACATTTAAGGAAGGCCCTTGTCTTAGATGTTTTAGGTATCCATCATCATAATTAGAGAAAAATGTGATATCATCCAAATAAATAACTGCAAACCGTTCTCTCTAACCAACAAAGGCTATATCCCTAGCCCTCTGAAATGTGGCACCAACATTCATGACTCTGAATGACATTTTATCTTACATAAGCATGCCCCAAGGAGTAGTAAAGGGTGTTTTCTCTTTGTCCTCCAGATGCACAACAATTTGATTGTACTAGAGAATCCATCAAATCATTGATATTCTCTAAGAACCAACCACTCGCTACAAAATTCAATTAAATTTGGGAAATAGATAATTGTCTTTGAGGAGCATTTGTTCAAATTACAAAAATCTACACAAATCCTTATTTCCCCATTCTTCTTACATACAAGAACCAAGTTTGCTACCGAGGAAGAATATATCTAAGAGGTACAATAATTTTTGCATCTAACATCCTTTTTACCTCTTTTTCAATTGTTGGTAACAATGTTGGATTCATACCCCTTAGCTTTTGTTTGAAAGGCTTTGTGTTTGGATTTAATGGGATCTTGTGCTAAATTATGCTAGTGTCATAAGTATTCAAATCTTCATAGGGCCATCTACAAACTCCTTAATCATCTTGATATATCTATTTTCTCCTTTGTTCATTAAGAGTGCTTTAGATAGCTTAATTAGTTTTGGATCATCTACATTGTTAATATTAGAGCTGAGAGCATTCTCCTAAAATGAATTTAGAAAACAATCTCTCCATAGGTACAAGACATTTTGGGATAATTACCTTCAACTCAATAATTTCATGATTACCAATTGAATTTTTAAATAAGAATCTTAATTATTTATAAAGTATCTTCATCTTGGTCAATCAAATAATGTAGAGAAATCACCTGTCAATTTTAGAAATTTCTTGATTTCTTCGTCATCATAATCATAATTTTAAATATCAGATTATCGTTGTTAACTAGAAACAAACATTTTTTTAAAATCGAATAATGTAGAGAACTCACGTGTCAATTTTAGAAATTTCTTGATTTTTTCATAAAATCATAATTTTAAATATCAGCTTATCGTTGTCAACTAGAAACAAACATTTTTTTAAAAGAGGTTATTGCTAGTAATTTGGCAGTCATGATTTTAGAAAAATATCAGCTTATAGTTGTCAACTAGAAATAAACATATTTTAAAAAGTGGTTATTGCTAGTAATTTGGTAGTCACGATTTTAAATATATTGAGAGTTGTCTTTGCACAAAGCTCTCAATTGGCAAAAACCACCAAATTAAATTTTTAATGTTATAATTTTAATAATAATAAATTAAAATGATATTAATAATATAATAAATATAAATAAAAATTTATATTAATAATCAATATTTTCATAATTATAATGATAAAAAAGAATAAACTAGTATCTTTTTGGTAAACATTATTATGTTCACTAAAAATGGTCTCTTTCTATCCTACCAAGAATCACAGATAAATTCGGCGAAAAATCTGGTCAAGATCAGAATTATATTATTATACATACTATCTGGTCAAGATCAGAATTATATTATTATACATACTATCTGGTCAAAGCAAACTCGATTTCTTATTTGTAGGAATATACAACTTGTATTGTAAAAGATTGTACACTCGACATGGGGTATTAAATTCAAAAAATTATATTCTTTCGAGAGATTTTGATATTTTAGAAAGATATTAAATATTTTTTTATATAAACGTTTTTTAACAAGCGAAGCAATTCAAATTATTAACTAAAATATGATGGTAATCACTATCGTACCTGGTCCATATTTAAAAACACTTAGTTTGTAAGAAGGCTATTTTTTTAAAATAAAGAATTGAAAGTTAAAAGAAATTGATAAGTAATATCGATAGTGTTAACTATGTTCGCAAATATTTTAAATTTAATTTTTTATAAAGTTTTATTTTTATTTTTCACAAATGTCCTCGTTGATGTTTAAAATCAATTTTAAAAATGCTTATATGCGAATTCCAATAATTCCGGAATAACGATCCAAACGTTCCAGGAAAATGATCTAAATGTAAAAGTATATCGGTTGGACAAAATTTCAATTCAGAAATGAATTCTAATATGGTTTTATTCTTCAAATAAATATCGCTCTGAAAAGTCCGAGCAGAGCTCCTGTAACCCTACATGTTCATAGCATAGCAGTACATCAAAATGCTTTGGCAATTTCTATCAACAAGAGCTATTTATTGAGATGCAGAATATTATATTTAATGCATTAAATGCTATACAACTCAATAGATAGCTCTTACTAATTAATATCACCAAAAATTTGTTAACAAAGTGCTATCCTGCAAAGTACAATCTCTATCTAACACCAGAATAACTAGCATCTACCGTTGGTACTAAGATATCATTCCCGCAATTCTGTGGCTACACACGTTCATCTATTTCTTCGAAGAATGGCCAAAACCAAATCTTCTAGATCTCCATTCTCGTTGTTGTCAAGTTGTCTCTGCTCAGAGAATCTCTCGCCGTTCTGGAAGACATGCGTTTCTTGAGCTGTAGACACGGGATGAGTGCTCCTTAAACCCTTGTCGTTCCCCGCCTCCTCATTGTAGTTATTAATTGCAACGTTGTCCAATGGAATTTGTTGAGGGACTCCCCAAGCATTCAAATAATGTTCATCAGAAGGACTAGGACTACTGCTATTGCTATTCGATGTTAAAGATGGCATTTCCGATTGCTGGTCATATTGATCATGTGCACGATTTAGTGAAGACGCGTCTGAGTGGCTACAGTCTGCGAGCTGTGCGTAGCCAGCAGCCAATTTTCCCTTTAAATTCGCAACCTGTCATGCAACAATCGATTTCAGACATAATCACACATATTAAATATTTTAAAGATCTATAAACACGGATGAATTCTAAGCTCATATATATTGGAACTATGTTTTTAATCATATTCTGTGGCCAGACAAATGGAATATAGTGAACTGATTAGAATTGCTGGTTTTATTGATTGTGAAGGGGCGTAATTCCTTACCATTCCTCACACAAATATGAACTTTCCATTTTGTTTCAATCTCTGTATAAAGAAACACCCTTTCTCTAAATTGCAACAAATAAAGGAATTTGCTGTCATGGGACTATTAAAGTGAAGGTGGAGTTGAATTGCAGTTGATAAAGCTACCTGTTGCTGAAGAGCATAAATGTGCGAAACGCAGCCATAAACAGGATCCTGGAGCCGAGTCTCTGCCTCATACAATACGCTAACTACTGCATTGTCTCTGTGTTCAACGGGCAAGTGCATCAACAGCTTGGAGAAATTGCTCGCACCGAAGACCTTATGTATCGCACCAAAACGAGGTGCCCCCATTTCATCCGAGCAGAAATATGGGGCGAAAACACAGCCTTTCACACACTTTCTTCTCAGAAACTTGCACGCTCCGCAAGGTGCTCCTCCGCCTCCCATATTTATAGTCTTCTCCGGGGCGTTCGGATTTCGCGGAACTGATTTGGGCGGGCGTCAGCCCCGTTGCAAGTAACGATAAGTATGCACAACTTGCAGAGGACAGAGGAGGTGAAAAGAAGCTGCAGAGACAGAAGCAGGAGACTGGAGGGAATCGCATTAGAGACTAGCAACTTATAAGCAATTGCTGAAGACGGACCCCATCAGGTGGGGCAGCCCAATGCAGGCCAAAAGGATTCCTCTGGCGAGCGAACGAAGTGTCCCGCAGAAGAAGAAGTTGACGGACAATCATTTCCCGCAGTTGATCCGTTATCTTCTGTTCCCTCAGAGGGAGCCACGGAAAATGGCCGCCATGTCCAGTTTCTCAATTCGATCAAACGCTGGCCCTACAAACTACAAGCTGTCGTTGCGATCAAAACAAGATCAGCAATATCTGCAGATTGTGGGAAGGCCAGCTGAGCGTCAAATCTCATCTCGTCGGATAATCCTAAAGTAAAAGCAAAGCCGCTGCGCAGTGTTGTACTTTCCTAGGGTTTTATAACCCTGCATCACTGTATTGATTGTCCATTATTGGACTCGGACGAGTTGGACCGTGGACGTAGAGGCGGTCTTTCATTGGATTGGAACATCAATATCACAGAAGGAATCTGATTAAATAACGGGCAAGCATGAGCATGAGCCCATTCGTTCGAAATAATACATCCTACCATTAAAATTTTATATATAAATGCCGTTTAAAAGCTGTTATAGTGGGGAACAATGCGTGGGGATTAGTCATTAGCAGATCCGATAAAAAGAACTGAGTGCCTAGCTAGCATGCCGGAGCCAGCACAGAAAGCAAAATGAAAGACAAAAGCGTCTCGGTTGACGATGTCCTCATTGGCCGGCAACTCTTTCTCACTCACCCAAAAAGTACAAAAAATATATATATATATATATTTATCCAAATAATGGACCGTTGTACAATTATATTTTAGTTTTTGGATCGAGAATGAGGAGCTACCTAACTCGGGGCATTCGACCTGGCCCTACTATTGTTATCGAGTCATGGTATGAAACTCACTTTTGACCAATTTAAGTGCTCTAGGCCTTTCAAAGATATGCAAAGGTGAGAAACCTTTGATTGATTTGTTTCTTGAACAAGCAAGTGATGTAAGCGCTTATCCAATGAACTATTAATTTGTTGAGTAAAAAGTATATTGTATATTCATATAATTCAGCAAAGGAACATTATATATGTCAACCAAGCAAGTGTAGAATTTGATTTGTTTCTTGAACAAGCAAGTGATGTAAGCGCTTATCCAATGCACTATTAATTTGATTTATTAAATTGTTGAGTAAAAAGTATATTGTATATTCATATAATTCAGCAAAGGAACATTATATAAGTCAACCAAGCAAGTGTAGAATTATATACCAGGGTTTGTTGAAATCTGGGTTAAAATTGAATAATAGGATTTATGAGGGTTTCCAACCGATGGTGTTGTAAAGAGTGTATGAATATTTTAAATAAGAAAGTTTTCATTCTAGGTGTTGTTAACACCCAAAAATGGTTAACTACCTCATCTACCCCATTACATGGCTCATTTGTCCACTTTCCTACCATATCTCCATCAAAAACCCATAAAACCATCTAAAAGGTCACCAAAAAGCTTAAAATGCCTCCAAAAGGCTATAAAATCCTTTTTTCCTCCAAAAATATCCAAAAACGAATAAAAAAATATAAAATAATGAGGAAAAAAGAGGAAACCCTAAATAGCTAAAACCCTAAAAAGCTAACCTAAACCACATGGTTTTATAAATAAATGATGGAGACCCATTATTCCAGATCCATTCTCATAAGTATCCTGCCTCTGCCGAAATTGTTCTTGAAACCCTAGCTTACCATTAAGCTACTTTCACCATTGAGAACTCTTTTTGGCCCATTTCCACCACCGGAGAAAGAGAAGAAGCAGCTTGGAGCTCGAAGCCCTCGACATCGGACGAGCGCAACGGACTCTATCAACCTCCTCATTGGAGGTAACATCAATAAAGATCATTATTTTATTTTTTTTCACCGTATTGTTTCATGTTATTTACTTTTTAGTGTTTTAGCTTCAAGAACGTATTTAGATTAGTTTTTGTTTCAGTTTATCATTATTTAATTCATATATCATTGAACTGCTACTAAGGAATCCATATTCCTTAGTAG
>LPNX010207651.1:9345-42630 GCA_001517045.1 Pseudotsuga menziesii
CATTCAGAAAAAAGAAAAAGAGAAATAAAAGAATCCAATGTTAAAAGTAAAACGAAAAGAGAGGTTGCAACAAAATAAATGTGGTTATTTCTTCAAGACTAATTGGTTTATATGTTAAACCATACTCAAGAACAATGAGGACCAAATGAACATTATGGACCATACAAACGAACGATTAGGACCAAATGAACATTATGGCCATTATATTGAGAAAGATGGCATCACATCATTGATCAAATTGGAAATAGATAGTTTGATAGCCTTTATAATTACGTGTTCCAAAGGATTGAATTTTGATATACAAACTATGGAATACATTTTTTTTTCATTTTTTTAGAATAGACATTTAAAATCCACCTATATGGGCTCCCTAGGAGACAAGATTTATTTTTCATTAGATTCAAGACATTCAATGGGAGAGTTTGTTTTGGTAATCTCTTTGATTGTTCAATGGACTCATCTTTTTCCTATTATTGTTAAGGCAAGTTGTATTCTCTTTTAAGGAATATCGTTGATGGTCACTTCAACTCATAGAGATTTTGTTAATTCATGGTAGTGTATTGACATTATGTATCAATACGAGGCTTATATATCCATGTCTATAGAAATATGTGACAAAAAACCTAAGCGTCGGATATGAGAGCTCAAATTTACATAGAGCTGAACATAGAGCTCAAATTTACATAGTATAATCCTTTCTTCTCAATTAAACTTATAAATAGAAGAGAGAGGATGTTGCGGAGGAAATAATCCCTAGTTCACTGGATGGTTGAGCCATAGGTCTATTGAGTGCTCAAAATTTACTAAAGAGAAGTTTTTGTCTATGTCGAAGAAAGTGGGAAAAAGGTTATTGGAAGACTCTACAAAGGATAGTAAATGGACCTTGTGACTACTCTATTGGTATTTAAGGGTGTAACAAAACTCCCATATGATACTCATACCCCACCCAATGATTCAACTCTCAATTCATTCCTAAGGTCTGACAAATTTAAGCAACTATGGAGAAACTTATGGTTGGGATATGGATTTTTTCTTATTGCAAGATATATGGAAACAAAATAGCTTCCTTCCCAAATAATACTTTCAGTATCCAACTTGATTTGTTATGAAGTTCATAAGATGATTCTCTCTGAATTGTACATTTATTAAGGAGAAGACATGTTCATACTCATAATTTTTTTTCCATAATTTAGTTAAGGTTTAATGGTTTTTCAAGGAAATAGTTCTATTCAAGACTTAAATAGGACATTAATTCAATAGACCCTAAATAATGATAAGTTTTATTTCCTTATGTTGTATGAATCGCCTTAATTGATAAATTTGTGGCAAACTTGTTCATGACTCAGTTGGAATTCAACTTGACCGTTGTAAAAAGTCAACAAAAGATGGTGCCGTCACTATAGAGATGGTCAGGCGTGGATACAGCGACATCCAAGAGTTTAGGCATGGATACACAGACGTCTAAGAGTCCAGGCATGGATACAGCGACGGCTAGGAATGGATACAGCGATGCCTCGTTCCTGTTACATCGAATTTTACACCAAAAAGTAAGAAACGTGGAAAACCTCCGTGTAAAAATCCACTCTTTTGTACTAGTGCATTCACTTGGAACCCACTGCAATAGAGTCAGCCTCATTTAACAATTACTTACTAGAGCTGACATCTCTAGGAGTGTCTAATAACCCTAGTGCCCCACCACTTGTGGGGACTTTTCCTCCTCTGACCAATAGGAGGGTAACACAATGGTGGGGACTATTGCCCCAACTTACAATGACTCACCTAGGGCCAACTTCACTAGGATAGTCTAATAGCCCAAGGGCCCCACAACTATGGGGACTTTAACCTTTCACTAATAGGAGGGTTACCCACAATGAATTGACATGAATTTCTCATTATAGAAACTTCCTGGAATAAACATCGGGGTATGACATGACTCAAATACATTACAATACATCCCGGAATAAACATCGGGTTACAATACATAAGAAATATGGATGAAGACATTCCGAAGTTACAATTACAACAACACTTCCCCATAGAACATTGTTGTCCTGTGTTTTACGGCCATTGCTACAAGTGAATGGATTGATGGATTGGTTGCCACTTGCAGGTTGTTCTTTGCAGTTGTCATTTATTGTTTTTTCCTGACAGATGGTTTACATGTATTCTATACTCTTCCATCTATTGTCCTAAACCACCGGTCCAGGAAATTATTTTTACAAGATTTTACTGTCCTTTCCCGCAGTTCATCTATATCGATTTGGGAAACTCATTCCCAATGATATTGCGGAGTTTCGCTTCACTGCTTTTTTTTGGATTTAGCAGACGCTATTTTGGACGATTTTTCTATCTTTATGCTCACAATTTGGTCAAGCTTCCATTTTACTGGCACTTCATTTAATTCAATACAGTTTTCCCATGTCCCTTTATCCATTGGCATTAATGTTTCATCAATGCATTGTTGCTCAATGAATGCAAGAAATCTTGTCATATGATTCCAACATGGGTCAATATCTTCATCTTTGCTCAGCTTATGGCGATCTTGAAAACCATGTCACAATACTGCATTTGTCACGTTTGTTGTTGCATCACCTTTGCTTTGCGCATATAAATAGACCTTCAGGTAACCACATATTTATTTTGGTGTGCTTCATTTACACTTCACGGTTTGTAGTTTCTTTAAATTTGCAGGTATTCCTTTAGTTTGCCCCCTGCTTTGTTTTCTTGTTATTGCTGCTTTGTCTGATTATTAGTTATTAATTTATTTTCTTTTGCACTTTGCAGTTTCTTTAAATTTGCAAGTATTCCTTTAGTCTGCTGAATTTTTTTGAATATTCATTTAGTCTAATTATGAGATGTTTCAACACCCTTTCTTTGTTTTGTTGTTATTGCTACTTTGACTGAAAGAGAATGACATAATCCTTGCTTTTTTTTAGTTCAACCAAATAAGGCAACTTTGAAGCTGCAAATGGAAAACGCCTTTGATTTAGGATTTGTATTCTATGTTTCGGCAACCCGCATTTTGTGGGATTTCCCGTTGCCTCCTGGGAAATTGCGGGATGCAGGATGAGGGTGGTGAATGAAATATTTTTAGGTAGTCTCGTACCCTGCAACCCGCATTTTGTAGGATTGCGCGTTGCCTCCTGGAAAATTGCGGGATGCGGGATGCAGGATGAGGGTGGTGAATGCAATATTATTTAGTAATCCTGTACCTCGCATCCCGCAGCCCGCACTTGCAGGGTGCAGGTTTCGGGATAGTGGATTATATATTAATCTATATATTGTATTAAGAAGACTAAATGGATACAATTAAGAATTACAATATTTGCGGGGTGTGAGTTGTGGGATAGTGGATTATATATTAATCTATATATTGTATTAAAAAGACTAAATGAATACAATTAAGAATTACAATATTTATAGTGAAACTACATATTTTCTCAGAAAGTTTGAAAAAAAATTACTGCTGATAGTGCTCTTGTTAGTTTCAAAATTATTTAAGAATTACAATATTTATAGTGAAAAATTGAAATACGACACAAATTAATCTATTAATGTTTATTGCAAATTTTGAACAACTACGATATAATCAATATCCAGAGTGATTGTTTCATGCTCATAGGTAGAAATAAATTTGCATATTTTTGTGTAAGTTCAAGCGAAGAAAAAAAATCTGATATCTGCAAGTATTTGTTGTCATTGGATCACATGAATATGTGGCATTGCAATTTTTTTTGTTCTTTCCCTTTTTCATTTCATAGGAAAAAAATTGAGTCACACTATGGAGAGTATGCTAACTGAATATTCTATATCACTCTTGCTGCATGGTGCTATCAACATTTTCCCGCTGGTACAAGTCTCCTCGTTAAACCAAGTGAACTCACTGAATTCATCATATATTATGTTTCGAATTTCTATCTCAAACGAGCTTCACAAGCATGAGATATTACTTCCAGCTATATATAGTAGTCTTGTAGAAATTAGACAACTCAAAGAAGGATATATAATCAAACTTACCAAGTGTACATCAAACATTGTACATAGTGTAACGTATGTTTAATTTCCATTTTGTCTTTGTCCACTTAATCATTTTCACCCTGTTCATGCATCCAGTGTTTTTATATCCTATTCAACTTTAACATACTTCTTCTCACAGAACTATCATATTGCTTGCACTAGAGTTTGTCAAAGTGGATGCAACAATTATTGGAGATCCTGCACCTTACCACTTACCTATACCTTCTCCCTCGCAGAGTTGTTCCTCTATTCCAATGAATCCTAGCTCAGTATATGATAAACCTACCTTGACTGCATCAACTATTCCATTCACATCACTAACCTATTCTAGAAAAGTATGGAACATTCAAGGTCGAGTTATTACCAAGACAAAGCTACACGAATATGGAAACCAACAAGGGTCTGGAAAAATATTTGGATTTGACATTGTTAATGCTTCACACAATGAAATACATATATCTGCATTCAATGAATTGGCACTCTCTTTGTATGAACAAATACGTATAGGAATAGTGTACATAGTATCAAATGGCACAGTGAAAGCATCCAATCTAGTTTTCAACCATTTGAAAAGCCATAATGAGATTTTCCTAGGTTCCTCCTCAACCATCCAACCATGCTTAAATGAATACCCCTTAATACCTTTTTTTTTCTTTAACTTTAAAACTATTCATGAGATACAAACTATACATGTCAATTCCATGGTGGACCTTGTTGGCCTTGTAATTTCAGTTTCTCCATCATCCACAATACGAAAACGAGATGGCGTTGAGACTGTTAGGAGTACTATTGGACTCCGTGACATGTTAGGAAATAGTATTGACACAACACTTTGGGGTGAAAATTGCCAAATTGAAGGAGCTGAACTTACCAACCTACATGTTTTACCTACACCTCCAGCTGTAGTAATCAAAGGTGGAAGTGTTACAGAATTTAATGGAAAAACTATTGGAACTATTTCCAACACTACTGTTTTTCTAAACCTAGATATTGAACAAACTTCAATTCTCCAAAACTAGTTTCATGAAAATGGATTTCATTCAGCATCACCATCGTTGAGCCGAAAGTCCAATGCCTCTCACTCTCGTTCTCATAAACTCACTACCATCAAGGACCTACAAACTCTTCAATTATCTGAAAAAGTTGTTTGGTACTCTCTTGAAGCAACCATCACAAATGTTAACATAAATGACTTTTATTTCCTTTCATGCCCTCTTTTTGTTGACAAAATACAATGCCTGAAAAAGATTGCTCAGAAAGTTGGAGACATCTGGCATTGTTATAAATGTAATGGAGAGTTTCTTGAATGTGACTACTGATATATACTAAAGGTTTACTTGGAATATGTTACTGGATCCATTCATGGTGTGATAGCATTTGATGATGTTGCAAACCAACTCACAGGAATTTATGCAAAAGATCTATGTCTTCTCTCAACTGAAACAACATCACTTAATGAAATAGTGCAGAGGATCTGCAACAAAAAATTGCTTCTTACTCTGTCAGTTAAAATAGAGACCTTCTGTGGAGTTGCATGCCTAAAAGTTGTAATTGTCATGGTTGAAAACACATAAACAGAAATTTGAGATGGACACATAAATATATACATTTTTTCAAGTTGGTACTTAACCATTCTTCATTATTTATAATGAATGCTTTCAATTCTCAATTTTAACTCGTTGTTTCATTGTTCAACATAGCAAAGTATTTTTTTTACTCTCTTGTGGTACGACTTTCTTGCAATTTCACACTTCCAATGTACAAGCTATCACCCACCATTTCTTATGAAAATTGGTGAAAAAACCTGTATGGTAGTTTTGAAATACAATACTATTTTGCTATCATGTTTTTTATAAAATGCACAACTTTGTTATCTTGTTTCCGGGCACAACTTTTGATTACCCTATACATAACAATAATTACATTAACTTCTTTTTTCATATATACTTTCTCACACTACACTTTGTTCTTCTAAAATTTTGTTTTCTTACAATTATGAAATTACAACTTGAAAAGCAAAATTTACTCTAGTTATATTATTTTAAGCTACATTCTTACTTCCCCTTATGCAATGAATTAAGATTTTTTTTTCTTCTGCTTTATATCCACATATTTTCCAGTTAATTCATGTACAAAATGTGTTTCTGCCAACAATTAAAGCTTCTAGGTGTTTAACAAGGTTACAATTATCTTGTAGGAATTATTCCAACTCATGACAAGGAATAAGCCAATGCACGAAGAAGAGTTTTATATGCACAAGACAGAGATAAAAACAACAAGAAACAATTTCATCTTTATAGGGATTCTCGTATGCACGTGGATATGTCTTCTTCAAATTCTCTTGTAGACCCTGTCAACTCAACTTTACTTCCATCTCCTGTTCCAAATCCATTGAACGACCAACTCAATGATGCACATCAACGATTTTGTAAAAAAATGGACCAACTAGTTGATATGCATGTCTATTCGATTTGCAAAGAATGTTACCCTAGTATTGTAACAAAAAATTTCCATGATGCATACACTTGTTCACATTGTATTCTAGAACGAAAAGAGCATTTCTTTTCAGTGGATAACAATATGGATCTGAGGAAGCAACCACCTGTCCTTGTAGTACTTACACAGGTTGAAGAGATGTTCATTAGTCATGCTAACCCCATATTGCAAGTCACTCATGCTCATGGTGGTCAATATAAATACTATGGTCATACTATTTGCTTCCCCAAAGACATTTCTAACATTGTGACATACATACCGCATTTAGTATCAGAACTTTACATACTTGTTGTTCGAAAATGCAATTCTACAAAAAAACCATATAAACTGTTTGTTAGTCGAACACATGTTCTTGCTTCCCTTCAATTCAAAATGGAAAATTACCCATACTACAAGGATGTACAAATCAACCCAGTTGCATTAGCTTCTTTTCCACTTGTTTCAGCAGACATTTCACCTTTAACTCCACATCTTAATAGAAATGCTACATCATCTCATCCGCAAAGCTTATCCTATACACATCAACCACCAAATTCATTTGAACCCTATGAATTGCAATCCTCGTCATTTATTTCAAAACAAACTAATGCTAGAACTGAGGTTGAAGAAATTAGATAGTTGTTACACATACCAAATATCCTACTACCACCTTCTATAGATTGGCCCCCTATAGAAATTTCCCCTATCAATGAGTACAACATAGAAGGACTTCTTTCCATGGCTTTTCCAACTTTGTTTCCCATAGGTACAGCAATGTTATTACAACCATGCATTTATCAAGTTGATATGCATGAATATGCACTCCACCTTATTCACTATCACGACAATAGATTTGCTCAACATCCTTGCTTCCGATACTACATATACAATCTAATTATGCATCATCAAAGTAACAATACTGCCTCTTTTTTGTCAAAAAAAATATTGAAGATACACTACCTTCAACAGTACATGAGCTTCTCAACCAATTGCAAGACATGCGAAATGATAAAATTGGTGAGAGGGTTGCAATATTTGGGTCTTCATTACGTGGAACACGATCATATTGGAACAAAAGTATAGTTGAACTAACAAATATGATCAATCAACAAGGTACACCAACATTCTTCTTCACCCTTAGTGCAGTTAACACAAAATGGCCAGATTTGCATCCTCTAATTCCTTGTAAAGCTCCTAATGATTCAGCTCAATTTTATCAATGGAAGGTTCACAACATCATATAAAATCCACATATTACATCACAATACATTCACAATAGATTCAAAACATTTCTTAAAGAGGTGCTTCAAAAAGGTTTTCATATAATTGATTATTGGTGCATGTATTATACCATCTATTCATTTCTATTTCTCTCTATCTATTTTTATCTTTATATAATTTATTTCTAATATATGTTTTTTTCTCCCATCTAGATATGAATGGCAACATAGAGGATCCCCTCACATTCATGGTTTTATTTGGTTGGAAAATGCACCAAATATGGACACGTTAGATTGGGAAGACGATGTTTCAGTTGAAGATGAAAAAACAAATTTTGACACACATGTGACAGCTTGGAATCCTCGTAATTCCCAGTTGTCCACATATGAGTCTCACCATTCTACTATAAATGATCCATGCAGTCTTGCATCACCATCAAATTTGCATCAAACTACTCAGCTAACTATGAAGAACTTGTCAATTTTGTTCAAAGGCACACCAAATGTTCAGAGTCAACTTGCCTTTGCAAGAAAGGAACATCTCTTCAATGTCGCTATGGTTTTCCATATGAGTTGCAAGCTACTTCTTCATTATTCATTGATCAAAATGGACAGAAAACCTACAATCCTACAATAAATGGTCCTCTTCTAAATATTCACAACCCTACCATGCTTTCAATATGGAGGGATAATTTTGATTTCCAACCTGTTCTTTGTAAACATGCTATCCTCAAATACATTTCAAATTATGCATCAAAAGTAGAGCCAAAATCAGAAACCTATCATCCCATTCTGTCTCAACTTGCACATGTTGCACCAAGTGAAAGCCCCATTCTTCAACCAATCAAACAATTTCTTGCACAAACAGTTGTAGAAAGAGACATTAGTGCACAAGATACGTGTCACATGCTACAAAAACTTCCTCTTGTTCTTTGTAGTCATCACTTCTTTTCCCTAAATGTGAGCCAAACTGTCTTCCGTTGTGTTTCTAATTACACTAATAACACCCCTGCAATGCCCCCCTTCATTTTTGCTTACATGCAAATACCCATTGCTCTTGAACATCTAACTCTACTTGAAGCTACTCATTGTTGGCCTTTCTCTCCTAATAGGAAAAAAAATCCATGGCAACAAAACTTGTGTGACAAAATTGTTAGAGTCTATCCACATTTCACTTCCATTCCTCCCTCTGATTCCTCATCTTTTGAACCATTTTGTTGGAGTGAACTTCTTCTATACAAACCTTTTCAGTCTATCCCTCATGTATTGAAACCACAAATTTTGAAATTATTTCTCATTGGCATCAGATTAAAGGCACATATGTTGTGTGGCATATTGAACATACATAAGAAGAGCCCTCTACACCTCTATCTGATGGATCAAAATTTGATGCTATTATGTTTCCGTTGTCCCATACCATGGATGAATGGGAACTTCTATCTCAAATGAGAGCAGGAAATAAAATCGAAGTTAATGACCTTAAAATGCTTGGCCATCATGAATTTGACAAAAATCACAATTGGTCACATAACAATATATGCACCGAATTGCATGAGACAGCAACATCATTCATCGAGGTGAATCACTTGTCCATTCAACTACATGAATATATCTCGTACTTCTCCAATTCTCCTCATTCCTTGTCTCCCACACAACGCATCGCATTTGATCTTGTCATGTCCCATTTCAGTAATAGTACATATGCTCAACTGCTAAAACTGGTTATTCAAGGTACTGCAGGAACCAAAAAATCTTACCTCATATCTTGCCTCAAATCTGCACTTCAAACTACATCTGAACAAAATGCCTTCCCACTTCTTCTCCTTGCTCCAACTGGTGTTGATACTTTTAACATACATGCATCTACAATACATTCCGCTATTCGAATACCCATTGGTGGAATGCGCCCTCTTGAAGGCCAATCCCTTTCAAAACTTCAAGAAGAACTTCACCATATTTGCTATATTCTCATAGATGAAATGAGCTTTATTGGTCCAAAAATGTTGACTCAAATTTATGCATGCTTACGTCAAGCTTTCCCCTTGCAATCTACAATCCCATTTGGTGGTTGTTCCATAATTCTTCTTGGTGACTTTGGACAATTACCTCCTGTAAAATACATCCCCATGTATGCAGTCTCATCTATTGGAACTACTCTTTGGCATACATTTGATACTTTTATCATGCTTGAAACAATTTTCCGATAAGATGGAAATAGTGCTTCTCAAATTGCCTTTCGACAACTCTTGCTAAACCTTCGAAATGTAACACCAACTGTTGAATATTGAGCACTCGTAATGACAAGAACAACCTCATGCCTTTCATTTGTTGAAGATTCTTCATTTGAACAATATATCCATTTGTATCCCACAAATAGCTTTGTTGCAATGCACAACAAACACATATTGAAACAACTTAATATGTCAATTGCACATTGCTTTGTAGAACAACGGAACCAAAATTCCCATCAATTCATTGATGATGAACAAATACCATTAAAGGCCCTTCTTGTTGTTGGTCAACAATTCATGTTAACTGCTAATTTATGGGTTCAAGCAAGACTTGTTAACGGTTCACTTCGGAAAGTCATTCATATTCTATACAAGTCAAATGATATACCTCCTACCTTGACATCGTTTGTTGTTGTCGAATTTGTGCATTACAAAGGACCCTTATGGGATTATTCTAATCCTAATTATGTTCTAATATCTCCAATAACAAGGGGATCCGGTAGAAAAATACCACTTTGAATGGCATGGGGTTTAACAATTCATAAAGCCCAAGGTATGACCCTAAAAAATTTAACAATAGATATTGGAAACATTGACAGACAAGGACTTACATTCACTGCAATATCAAGAGTTACATATATTTCAAGCCTACACATTTCTCCACCTTTCTCTTTTTCCAGATATTCTCGAATGCAAGGAAATCTATATGTTGAACGTAGAAAACAAGAGGAAATCTTACTTGCTTCAAAGTATTTAAAACCACTTTATACTTGAATCTCCTCATTGTCTGTTGTATAGATGTACTATTTTTATTTGGTCACTTGTTTATATAAAATATGTACTGTTTTTTTGACTTGATGGTGAATTCAACAATATACATATATACTTCATTACATTTATTATTATTTATTTATTTTTGGTTTGTAAATTAATTAATTACTGAATCTCAGTTAATCAATGAAATATATAAAGACAGTTTATAAAAACAACTCACAGAAATAGATAAAGACAGTTCATAAAATAAATTTCATGAGACTTTATCAATGCATTTAGAAGTAATAGAGATCAATCAAATTTCAAATGAATCAGAGTATTATCTGATCATTTGGAACAAAGAGACCAGCATCTATCAAAGAAATTTAATAGATAAGTACAAGAGATATGGAACTGTAACACTATTTTTTTTCAAAAATTCATGCAATAAATTACACAAAACCTTTTACAAAGACAGAAGTATTTTTTGATCCCTTGCATCAGTCTCCCCTCTCCAAAATTTCCAGAGGCCTCATACATTAAAGATCATGATTTAAATAATTATTACAATAAAAGGAATTCCCCCTAAAGGGGATCAAAACTAACAAAGCTAATATCCTAGGAAATCTCTCCAAATCTTCCAAATTTGTAGCAACTCCTCAATATCAGGGTAATTGGTAGATTCAATGCCAAATTGAGCATTACACATATGATCATCAAGCTCATTATTTGCCAATTTATGCCATAATCGGATCAAGATATGAATCTTCCCTTCCATTACAAATGGCTTCTTGATCAACTGCTCTAGATCATGTATACTGATGCAATCAAGTCCCTTGATTTTCTCCTCTTCCTCATCCCTGCATTGCTCAACTTGCTCGATCACCAACTCGGGCGGAAAAGCTTTTTCAATTAGGACCATGGTAGGAAAAGACAAGTCAATCATGATATTATCAACTACATACCATGTCCTGCAACAAATTGCTTGTGCTCTTTTAATAGATTCACCTATTGTTTCATCTAGGTCTTCCAAGGTTCTCATAATAGATCTAACTTTCTTTAACTGAAATTTAGAAAGAAAAGTAATATTCTTAGGCTTATCTTTCATATATATTTTCTAATCAACCACTTCATCATAGGCCTTAGAATCATCTTTTCTCTTCTACACCAATTCTTCTAGAACAACGGACATTTTATCAAACACTGTGTGAGTTTCAAAGATATTATCTAAAGTTTTGAATAACTCACAGACCAAACAATAGTGTTCCTTGTTGATTCTGATAGCAAGTTCTTTGAATTCTTCTTTTGAAAATTTAGAAAATGAGGATGAAGTTGCACTTGCAGTTGCATCTTCAATCTCTTTTACCAACAATTTAACCTTCTGAGCCAGAGTGATATTAACAGTCCTTTCCCTTTGCAGTTCTTTGCTGAGGGAAACATTCATCTCTTGAAGCTCATCACACATCTTCTCATGTTTCTTTTTAAGATGCACCAGTTCCTCTTTTATTCTACTAATTTTTGCTTTCTGCTTATCAAACTCCTGGTTCAAAGTGTTCACAGCATCAAAGTTGGCTCCTGGAAAAGCCCCTAAGATAGATGCAGCATCACTAGCATATTCCTACGGATCACTTGATCACTGAATCCACACCACCTTACTTACATCAGACATGTCCATATCACCCTGGTCCTGGTTCCTTTTCCTACCTTTCCTCACCACTGATCTATCAGTTTTGCTGTATTGATATTCTCCTAGAGATACCACAAAATATTCATTGAATTCTTCCCTTACCTCATTAATTGGGGGTATATTGATGCTAGTGGATATCACAGAAGTAGTTTGAGTTGTGGTGACAGAAGGGATATTCATAGTAATAAGGGAAGTAGATGGATAAAGGTTCATATTCTAAGCAGAAATGGCTTCAGGAGCTGAGGGGATGTTAGGAATTGTAGTCTCAATTGATGAGGCTTGCACAGTAGAGATCTTGGATGGTGATGATGAGATTGCTGAAGTTTCCTCAGCTACTGATAAAGACACTCAACTGATTGAAGGGATGTGCAATGGAGTCTTGAAAACTATAGATACGTCAGATGTAGGAATAGGTATATCTATAGAAATAGGTATCATAGATTTGTGTAGACACGTAGCATCCTTATAAAGTTGATTCAATGAAGGTATTACATAAGAACCATTAGATAATGAGGATAATGCTATTATAGATGAAAGAAGCATTGCATAAGAAGAGGGATCAAAGTGACTTGAAGGTTGAGATGGATGAAGAGAGGATGAAAGATTACCATTGCTACCATTGGTGATATTTTGGAAATCATTACCTGTCTCAATAACAATAGGCACGAGAGAACTTATTCCCTCCTCTTCATCTAAATCAGTTAGGTCAATAGTAGGAACAAGAATGGATATCTTTATCTTCTTAATAGGTTTGTCCTCAACCTGATTCTTTTCAGGTTGATTCTTTCCAACCACAGTAGCTACCTGGACAGTTTCAACTACCTGAGATGTTGCAACTTCTTGTGTATCTAGTGACGAAGTCAACCTGTTCAGTGTCTGTTTTATTTGCTTTGAAGTCTGCAAATAGTCTTTAACATATTGTTCCATAGATTTCTGGGGAATTTTTGTCATGGGGGATTTCCCTTTATCCAAGCCCAAGATGGTTTCTACAGATGCAGTTTTAGATGCCAGAGCCACTTTTGTTGTAGCTCAAGCTTCCTTTTCCTCTTTGTCTTTTGTCATCCTTTCCAAGATGTCCAATTCCATAGACCTGAAATGTTTTACCCTGTCCCTAATCTCTTTTTTGTACTGCAGAATATGGCTTTTCTCTTCTTTGCTTTTCTCCCTTGCTAAAACTTTAGAAAATGTATGCACTCCCTGATAAATAAAATCATCAGAAGTTTCCTCATGAACATAACCGGCTTTAAAATGATTTTGCTTTAGGTGTAAATCAACAATGCCTTTAGGATCATGCTATCTTTTGCATGCAAAAATAAATTTAAGTGACATGATATGGTCACTCATCTCCAATGCCCAAGTAGAAGAGGGAACGCTCAAGGATCCAAGTGTAATAGGAAACTTGGGCCAAACGTTTCTCTTTGGTGCAGCACATTCCTTGTAGATTCCTTCTATAACTGTCTAAAATGAGACCTCTTCTAAGACCAACCGGTCTGGGATGACTTTAGGCAACATGTGAGCTGTGTTACTGCCATAAACCCTGATGTAGGTGAAAGATTCACCCACATACCAGTCTCCCATTGTGGCTATGAGATTTTTTGCTTCTGGTGATAAAGTAGGGGCCTCTTTGTTGAAAATCAGAAAATATACTCAGCCAAGGAAACTTTCACATATATCATAAAACCAAACCACATAGTTGCCATCCCAAAGCTCGGAATGATAAATATGTACAGGCAGGGCTGGCAATTCCCAACTCCATCCTAAATTAGGGTAATGAAAATCAACACAGAAAACGTCCACAATGAAGGCAGTGAGATAAAAGCTAGGCTTTTTCTTATCCGTCGGTTTTTGGAACTCTTGAATAACATTTTTAAGTTCCGGTGACAAAACTGAGGCCCAAGGGAAAGCTTCACCTATGGTAATAATTTTATGAGTGATCGGATCCCATTCCTATTTGAAGAACGAACAATTGGGAAGGCCATAAAGCCTGCACAACATCGCAGCTATGTAACATCCCTAACCCTCCGACTGGCGAAGAGGACACTACCAAATCATCCAACAACCGGGAAACTAGCCCCATCAACATGAACATACATAAAATGCTGAAATAAAATTCTTAAAACATAAAATGTGATAAGATGCATAATCATTCGCATTCATAGCAGAAGTAAACATACATTTAGGGATTCAACATATTCATCATAGTTCATTAGCCATCAAATATAATTACAGAGACAAAATAGACATAGATACTTATCTCATACAGAACTTGTCCCACAACCAGCTACATCGCTGCAATGTTCCACCCAACCATAGGCCAGCGTGCTCATAAATCTCTCAACAACACTGCCACCCTCAAGCTAGGCATTATTCCCTAAGGAATAAGGGACTAAGCAGGCTTACACATAGACAAGGTACACAAGTCATCCAATCCCACATATTAGGGCTTATCAGGATATCAAGGAGTTGGGAGAGGCTAAATGCTAAGCTAGTGAGCTCATGGAAGAGCTAAGGATGCCTACACCAGAGCTAGCCTGACCTCTAAGACACCCACACACACCCGACACCAGGAATCAATCCCTTCTCTGTTTCGTAGTCCCTTAGGCCCTGAATTCCCTTGAAAGTGCTCTTCCGAGTTGTGGAGAAGAAGCCAGCCATCTAACTATGTCTGTGTGGCTCCCAAACCCAGGTTCCCAAGCATACCCAGCTTTCAATCCCACTCCACATAGTCCAAAGAACAACCACTCCATACTTGCAGTAAAACCAAGTGTCTACAGCTTTGACAGGGGAAAACAGTCCCTGAGTTATTCTTGGCCCTATCATGGCCAAAACAACACAATTGTAACCTACATCAGCTCCAAAGCATGGAGGAAAACACAACCAACACCACATAGGTGCTGACAGTAGCCACTGATCAGTGAAGACAACAGCCATGGTTCAACAATCAAGTAACAGGACATTACACCATCCAAACAAAACCAAAAAACATGGGAAAACAATGGTCCCTTCTCAACAATGAAGCCACAACACATTACACAGTCGGAAAAAAGGGAAAGAGCCAGACCCCCACATTGACAGGGGAAAAAATCTACGCAAACCACAATTGGTAGGGGAAAACTTACACAGTCGGCATCGTGCCTCTCAGGTTGCTCTTCAAGCTCACCACAGGAGAACACAATCCCAACCTACACATGAGGTAAATAGTACTCCTACATGAAGGGGAAACTTACACAGACCACCAATCAGTGAGAGGAGAACCAAACCCCCAATCCATTGATCGTGGATCTGTTTAATTAAGCTCGATGCGATGAAAATGAATGGTCGACGATGGGGAGAGTGGACAAAAAAAAAATGGTTGGCATCCCAAATGATGCATGAGGAGACCACTACCAACTCATGCGTGAATGAACCAGCTGTGGAGATGCGTGGGGCAAACCTGCCACCCACCCCTACCCATCATTAACTGCCTCAACTAAAACAGGGGTTTAAGGTTTTACACATGGCTTTCCCCCAATGGCTCCCACAGGTTAGACACCCCCCCCCAACCTTAGGAATCATGCCCTTTTCATTTTAATGTTGCACCATCGTAGCTGGTTGTAGGTTTATTTTAATTGATGTGCATATTTACATGATGCCAAACTCGAATGTGCTGGATAGCATGATATACCATCAGAAACGATCCTAGTTGCTGAAAAATACACAATCAAATCGATGGTGGGGCTTTTGCCTTTAGCTCCATAGCATGATTAATTACAAAATATACATCATGTATCTTTAAATACAAATGGGGTCAAAAGCGGGGTATTACAATCCCTTCCTCCTTGGAATAACATCGTCCTCGGTGTCCCAATACATATACAATTTCCACATCAAATTTTAAAAATTTTGCAGATATGTCCCCTATTCAATTATTTACTTGAACTTTTAGGACCAATCCCCTCAGCTTCCATGAGCTTTTCTTGCTGGTTCTCAGCTTTTGCTCATCCCCAACTCTAGGGACTTTTCTGTATCTTGAGCATCTCTCCAAGATTTTCTTGGGTCTTGGAAATTGTTTGAAGAAGACTTCTAGCCAAGTCCAGCAGCTTTTGGTCTACTGCCATGATCAATGTGCACACTAGACTTCACTTTTATCACCTGTGAAATGCATCATTGAAATTCCGTTAGATCAAGCATAATATAGGCATTAAAATTAGTCAATTTATTGCCCAATTGGCATGACAGTCCAAGTCTCATCAAGGAGACTTTCATATTTTTCATGCCTTCCCAACAGGCACATGATCTCATTCATGTCCATTCTTGGGCAGGGAATTAACCATTCTAGCATTCATAATTATTTTAAGCAAATAGAAACATTCTATTTTCAGCCATACATGCATTCAACAATCTTATGTTTTCACAATGCATAAGTATATATATATAATTAAAAGGCAAGAGAGAGTAGCAAGAGTTTTTTTCCCTTCTTTGTCTTGTTCCATCCTGGAACCCACACCACCACTGTGGCTTTTCATGCTCTCAGCCTCTTTCACTTCACCGTGAATGTTGGACCAATCCCTCTTGGTCATGACACTTAGTGTCTTTGGTCTATTTTAGACCTCTCAACCATGGGGCCTACCCACGTGGTTTGTCTTGGCTGTTAGGAACTTCACAGTCTCACTACCACCTTCTTCATTACTGCTCATTCTGAGCTCTTCAGGATAGTCACATGTCCACATGAACCCCTAGGATGCTGTCATAGTCCTCACTTCCAGCGATACCTATATTCAAACATTGAATAAATTCACATGTTTAGTTTATTCTCATCATTTTTTATCTCTTAAACAAGAGCTTAAAACATCATAACCAAATCATATACACATGCATATTCATAAGCAAGAATTGCAAAATAACCCAATACTTATCTTTATTGTGTGTTTCCTCATTGGTCCACAGGATCTTGCTTCACTTTGCAAGCCTTGGGATCGCCCATGGACTTGGATGTTAGGTCATCACGCAGGTTGCTTCACAACATCCTTATATATATATCAGACCGTCTAGCCAATATATATATATATATATATATATATATATATATATATATCCAACACAGTCAAGCCAACCTACAGTTGGGTTTATCAGACCGTCTAGCCAATACAATATACAATTAGGTTTATCAAGCTGCTACCAATCAAGCCAATACACTGCAAGGTTTATCAGGCTACTTAGCCAAGCCAGCTAACAGTTGGGTTGATCAGACTACAGGTATTCAAGCCAACACTGTACCATTTCCACAATTTCCACAACATCAAATAATTACACAGTCAAGCCAACCTTCAGTTGGGTTTATCAAACCATTCAGGAAAGCCAATAGACACTTGGGTTTATCAGGTCGTAGGAAATCAAGACAATACATTACTAGGTTTCTCAGGCTACTCAGCCAAGCCAGCTATTAGTTGGGTTTATCAGACTATAGGTAGTCAAGCCAAAACTGTAACATTTCCACAATTTCCACAACATCAATAATTACACAGTCAAGCCAACCTTCAGTTGGGTTTATCAGACCGTCAACAAATCATCTGCAATTATATCAGCAGTACACTTATATCAACAATGCACTTATATCAACAACCAATCATCAGCCAAGCCAACATAGTTGGGTTTATTAGGCCATCAACAATAACACATGCACTTATATCAACAACCAATCATCATCCAAGCCAACATAGTTGGGTTGATCAGGCCATCAACAATAACACATGCACTTATATTAACAACTAATCATCAGCCAAGACAACACAGTTGGGTTTATTAGGCCATCAACAATAACACATGCACTTATATCAACAATCAATCATTAGCCAAGCCAACATAGTTGGGTTTATCAGGCCATCAACAATAAACGACCATTCCTAGGTCCAGGATCTACTATGGATCCCTGGGCATATAATAGACCAACATCTCCTTCCAGTACATCTTCATGCCGACTGGGAAGGAAACTCTATCATTACCATTTTTAGGTTTCCTTTCCAGCAGTGAACTCTAATTCCACTACCCCATACAACATAAGAAACCACTCCCTTCTCTACTCTTCATTCCCTCGGGAATGTCTCCTTCTCTGTGCTCTTCAGTAGGATGTAGGAGGAGCCCAAGCCATTGTCCATTTAGTGTGCAACACCAGACTGCATCTTTTTAGACTGACAATACAAGCAATATAAGCAACTCATCAGCATTATTGCTCTGAAACTGTAATCATATTTCATATCATTCACTATCAATTATTGAGACACCAGGAGTGCGTCCACTCCCTAGGGTGTAATCAATATTGAAAACCCTTTCATGATCTGACATTGGAACAGTGTGCACACCTTTCCAATGTGTGCCATGTAGGCCCTATTCATACTCAATCAATATGCCATAATGGAAATAAAATCAAAACATGCTCTGCATATTGAATTTAATAATTTG
This sequence comes from Pseudotsuga menziesii, assembly GCA_001517045.1. Classification (NCBI taxonomy): domain Eukaryota; kingdom Viridiplantae; phylum Streptophyta; class Pinopsida; order Pinales; family Pinaceae; genus Pseudotsuga; species Pseudotsuga menziesii. The sequence goes on from LPNX010207651.1 coordinate 28,167, forward strand.
ACATGCATATTCTTAGCTAGGGTCACAAAACACTTATCCATTTGCCGAGGCAATATTCCTTCTTTGAGGAGGAATGGGGGCTCCCTTCTCTGAGTTAATAGTTCCTTGGTTTGCGATCCCAACTCCTTTCACATTCCATATCCACACATGTCTTACCGACATAATCTATACCATCTCACTCATGTTGCTTACCAAACATGCAGTGCAGATGGGACATTTCCAAAATGTCCAATGGAGTTTCTCCTGAAACCCATTTCCAAGATAAGGGAAAACCTTCCCATGAAGTTTGACTCCTGCAGGCCATCACACATGGTCTTCCTGCAGTGTGTACCCCTGGCACATTCATTAAATAGCCAAACATTCAATCATTATCTTATAATACAATCCAAATTTGATTGTTCCATAAACAAGCAATGACATTAGTAATTAAATTCAATGAGAAATCTATTTACTACAGAAATTGATTTGCTTGGCAATGAGGTCATCCTCAATTGTGGGTCTCTTGTAAGCAGCACCATTATGTCCATTATTATTTTATGCTTACTAGCATAACATGGACATGCACTTACAATGCGTCCTCCTGACACAATTCTATGCAAGCCAATAGTGATTAGTAGTTGTCAGTAATTTCTCAAATCTGAAATTTACAAATTCAAATTGACAACTCATTCCACATACAGACTATTTTCATAGCCATGAGACTCTTCTCATGAGGTTTGGCTCTTTCACATGGTAGATTCCGGTCTTTGTCATGGTCTTACCCACTTTTCCATGCCCCAAACAATCTACCTGAAACCTGAACTTCAATCAGCCAAACACTTGGTAAGTCTTGATGCATACATTTTTTTTTCCATTGCTGCAACAATCACTGAAGCATTTTCAACATTATAAAATTCAAATTCTTCCAGCTATTAGCATATCAATACTACTACACAATCATTGTCATACTAAACTGTTAGGTATAGTCACATCATTTATGCAATTTAAATGAATTGTTTAGATACTCCTTACTTCACAAGCGTATCATTGCACCACCTTTCCCTTCCATAGAGCATTTCCAGCAGCCACTTGATCATGACTACCCTCTTCATGCACTTATTATCCTGCATTCACATCAGCTCTTGAAATGGTTCCAGAATTGTCATCAATTCATCAATTCAGCCATTAGTTATTCATAATGACACATGCACTATCCTTATGCATTCATGCATTGCATCACAACATTTGCACCCATACTTATGTATGCATATCTACATCATTTACCCATACTTTTCATATGCATCCATTCAATGCATAACTACAAGATTTATAAAATATTCTCATGCATACCCACTCAATGCTACCTTGCATTGATTCAGGAATACTATGCATTCAAACATACCATGCATGGCCCAACCATAACTACTTCATATAGGATGCATGACTATAATAAAAATCATTAGTGCTTACTTTCCTTGGGCTACTAAGCACATAACAACATAATACAGGCATGACACATTTCTCTATGAATGCAATATAAAATTCAAATACCCACATGGTATGAGACCTCTTGCTTTTATCACTCCATGCAATTGTCATAATTAAACTCTTACCCTCATGGGTCCTACTTACACCCTTGACATTACCATTTTGGTTGGTCCCTTGCAGGAGATTGCAGAATTTGCCCACCAACTTTTGATTATGGACTTGTTTCCTTATTTCTTTCTTCGTAGGGTTTCTGGTCACATTCACCAGCATCAGCAACATATTCATCCATGTCCAAGTTGTCGTTGGTTTTTCCACTAATGCTAACACCAATGCAATAATTACCATCAGTGGTTCATTATACATGTATAATTCTCACTAATCTTACCAACATGTAATATCCTATGCATGCAAGGCATATCTTCATACATTTCATGTATGAAACTTATAAATGTAATTTTAATTAGCAAGATAGGGTTTAAGGAATTTTCCCTTTTCAAATCCCTCATCTTTGCATGTAACTCCTTTTCCACACAACAGCTGGTTTGTCCATACTAACAGCCACTAGTACTTTACAGCACCACATTCAAACTTTGGGGATTCCCCCCTTGTTCCCTACTGGATAAGATTTCCAACACCTATCCACATGCTTCATTCTGACCTCGGGTGTGAAAACCACATCATTTCAAAAATGATGGCAAGACACGCCACTAAATTTTGGGTCTGAAATGTCAACCTCAGCCACCTGGAATTCTCTTCCTTTTCAGTCCTGAAACTGCTGAAAATCCAATGAGAAAATTATTCACTGAACACTAGCTAAGATTCTCTAGAACTTTCACTAGAAAAACCCAAAATTCTCCTTTGTTAAAATTGAGTCTCATCCCAACTAAATTTTCGACGTTTTGGCGATCAGAACATCTAATTTCCTACGCTACCCATCGGCGGTTCGTTTTCCTATTTCCTTCTGGCGTGTCAAACCCGTAGTGGTCTATGCTGCCGATCTGCATCGATGATGCCAAGGACTGTTCATCAGCAGTCAAACAGCTAACACCTTCCACTGTTTTGGATCCCCACCTGTATAAGCTTTTGAGCCCTTTACCAATGTTGCAAAACCATCATCGGTGATGCCAAGGACTATGGCGTATCGACAATCATGTATACTATATGCTATGGCATCAGACACTCAGGCCCTTAGACATCTGCAACAGTGGTTCCTCAATGGTGAAAACCTTTTTCGATCAACGATCAAAACTTCTAGTCGTCAGAACGATAGTTCAACTGATAGCCACAACTGTGGAATCCTAACGACTAAATTCTTTCGATGACACTCATCAGTGGTTTCATCTACTAATCTTTTCAACACTTTCTGCACTTTGAGAATTTTCAGAATTTTTCTTCCCTTGTCTGTTGCCGTTTCGGCTTTCCAAACAAGTAACTCTCGTTCAAGCCTCTGGTTCTGTCTATCGGTGATCCCATCTTCTATTCTCCCTCGATGTGTCGGCTACTTGAACAGCAACTTTTCCCACCGCATCGACGATCTGATCCACTAAGTATTTCCGATTGGCAACCTGAAACACAACTATCATAGCATCGACAGTCGAAACATTTATCCATCGAAAGCTTAGTGCTCTAGAATTCCGCAACGACAGGCGTATGAATCCTTAACTTCTTCCGATGTCCATTAGCGACCCAGAGCACTAACATTTTCCGATGGGCGACGATCCCGTTCCTTAAACAAATTTTGAATTTTCTTCTTGCCTCGGCTCTTCCTTCAACTATTGATCGGCGATTTAAACCACTATTCTTCTCCTATCGATGACTGAAACACAACCATCATGGCATCGGTAAGTGGAACCTATATCCATCGGAGGATTAGTGCACTAGTCTTCCGCAACGACGGCGCTTTGAACCATTAATTCCTTTCAATGTTCATTAGCGACCCGTATAACTAAAATTTCTCGATGGCCGATGAAGTCAACACTTAGAAAAATTTTGGAAATTTATTCTTCTTCTCGCGGGCCAGAACACCTGTCGGTGGTCGAAACCACCAATATTTTATGATGGCCGATGAAGTCAACACTTAGAAAAATTTCAGAAATTTCCTCCTCTATCTTCCGCTGCATCGGTCGTCGGATCAAATATCCGTCAGGTGGATAGTGTCTTAGACTTCCGCAATGATGGATGTGCTATCAGCTAAATGTTTCTGATGTAGTTCATCGATAGTTCCCTTGTCTAACCATCGGCGATGAAAACAACTATCTTCCGTCGATCGCTGATGGTCGAACTTAGAAAAAATTTCCAAAGTCTTCCTCTTTACCTTCTTCCGCCACTTCATCTGCTCGACCATCTCATATCCATTGCCGACCAAATCAACTGTTCTCTTTTGATCAGCAAACTAAAACACATCGGCATCGGCAGTCGAAAATTTTTCTCGTCGAAATACTAGTGCTCTAGGCTTCCGCAATGGCGAGTGCACAAACCACTAACGTCTTCTGATGACCGATGATTTTGGTACTTAAAGTTTTTTTTGAATTTTCCTACCACAATTTTCTTATCGCTGTTGGGTAAAAGGAAACCTATCTCTGCTATCTGATCTTTCATGGCCCATTCAGGCCCATACTGCAACTTTGAGCTCTGATACCATACTGTAATGTCCCCGAACCTCCAACCAGTGAAGAGGATGCTACCAAACCATCCAACAACCAAGCAAATAGCCCCATAAACATGAACATACATAAAATGCTGAAATAAAATTCTTAAAACATAAAACGTGCTAAGATGCATAATCATTCACATTCACAGTGGAAGCAAACATACATTCAGGCATTCAACATGTTCATCATAGTTCATTAGCCATCAAATATAATTGCAGAGATGAAATAGACATAGATACTTATCTCATAAAGAACTTGTCTTGCAACCAGTTACGTCGTTGCAATGTTCCACCAAACCACAGGCCATCGTGCTCATCAATCTCTCAGCAATACTGCCACCCCTAAGCTGGGCATGATTCCCTAAGGAATAAGGGACTAAGCAAGATTACACATAGCCAAGGTACACGAGTCATCCAAGCCCACATAGTAGGGCTTATCAGGCTATGAAGGAGATGGGAGAGGCTAAATACTAAGTTGTTGAGCTCATGGAAGAGCTAAGGATTCCTACACCAGAGCTAGCCTAACCTCTAAGACACCCACACACACCCGACACCAAGAATCAGTCCCTTCTTTGCTTCACAGTCCCTCAGGCCCTGACTTCCCTTTCCAATGCTCTTCTGGCTTGTGGAGAAGAAGCTAGCCATCTAACTTTGTCTATGTGGCTCCCAAATCCAGGTTCTCAAGCATACCCAGCCTTCAATCCCACTCCACACAGTCCGAAGACCAACCAATATAGACCTGCAGTAAAACCAACTGATTACAACTTTGATAGGGGAAAAAAGTCCCTGAGTTATTCTTGGCACTATCATGGCCAAAACAACACAATTGTAACCTACAATAGCTCCAAAGCGTGGAGGAAGAAACAACCAACACCACATAGGTGCTCACAGCAGCCACCGATCAGTGAATACAATAGCCAACAAACGTGGGAAAACAACGGTCCCTTCTCAACAATGAAGCCACGACACATTACACATTCGAAAATAAGGGAAAGAGCCAGACCCCCACATTGACAAGGGAAAACATCTGCACAAACCACAATTGGCAGGGGAAAACTTACATAGCTGGCATCGTGCCTCTCAAGCTGATCTTCAAGCTCTCCATAAGAGAACACAATCCTGACCTGGGCGTGAGGTAAACAGTACTCCTGCGTGAAGGGGAAACTTACACAAACCACCAATCGATGAGAGAAGGAGAACCGAACCCCCAATCCATGGATTGTGGATCCTTTTAATTCAGCACTGCATGAGGAAAATGAACGGCCGGCAATGGGGAGAGTGGACAGAACAAAAATTATTGGCATCCCAAACGGTGCATGAGGAGACCACTCCCAGCTCGTGTGTGACTGAACCAGCTGTGGAGGCGCGTGGGGCAAGCCTGCCACCCACCCCTACCCAGCATTAATTGCATCAACTAAAACATGGGTTTAAGGTTTGACACCTGGATTTTCACCAATGGCTCCCATGGGTTAGACAATTCCCCCCCCCTCCTTAACTTTAGGAATCATGCCCTTTTCATTTTAATGTTGCACCGTCGTAGCTGGTTGTAGGTTTATTTTTAATTGATGAGCATATTTACATGATTCCAAACTCTAATGTGCCAGATAACATGATATACCATCGGCAACGATCCCAATTTACGAAACATACATAACCAAATCGATGGTTGGGCTTTTTTCGTTTAGCTCCACACCACGATTAATTACAAAATATACATCATGTATCTTTAAATGCAAACAGGGTCAAAACCGGGGTATTACAGGCTAACATGGAATAAGGTTATTTGAACTACTCAACAGGGTATAATTGGTCTTTTCTCTTGGAAAATTTACGGGGTTCAATCATCCTGGACTTAAGCATTTGGTCGAAATTTAATTTGGATTTGGCAGTGTTAACAAAATCTGCATCTAGAAGCTGGGTATAAGGTTTAAGACCATAAATCCTGACAAAAGTTTCTGAGCGAAAATTGGCTAGCTAAGACCTAGTACTGGTATTGAAAGAATGGTCTTTCACATTGGCGTGGTCAATAATCCATTGCACAGCATCATTATAAGGTAGGATGGGTGGTCTGGCAGTGATCGTATGCAAGCCAGAATCTGTAATTCTCTCATAAATCGTTTGGTCACTCTAGAAATTTGAGAGGTCATTGTTATAAAAAATTGAGTAAACCCTGGACCAGTCTAAATGATAAGTTTTAGTGACATGGCTGCTAGTATTAGAAAAGACACCGAAGTTCGGGTCTCTGGTGAACATATCCTTCTGGAGGTTTTTACTCCTGGTGATTCTAGGGGTTTTAGATGTCACCATGTGTTGTTTTTTTAATATTTATACCCGAAGTTAAAAACTGAATTATACAGTAAGCACAGTAATCAATTCAAAACGCGATATAACATCCTAGTAACTAACCTAAAACTGTAATAATCACTGTTGGAGTCACCAAGTAAAATATGGAGGTAAAAATCACACAGCAGAGTGAATTACAGTAGTAAAAACGGTGAAAAATCGTAAATCAAAACTATCATATTTATAATTCCCGAGAAATAATAGAGACTGTCAGATGAGGGTAAAAATAAAAAGAACGGTAGATTTACTTTGTTTTGAATGTAATTTTAACAATGTATGGCCTCATCCCACAATTTTAAAGGAAGATTCTTTGATTGTAACATCTAATGTTCCATTGGCGATATAATTCATTTTAGATCCTGTCTTAGCCAAGAGCCTCGCGCGAGCTGCTGCCGCGCTGCCGTAGATCGCTGCTCGTTCTGAGCTACCAAGCCGCCTCATGGCTGTGCCTAGGGGAGGGCATCCCCCTCCCTCTGTGTCCCCCTCTAACTTAGATTCTTTTCGCAGGTTATTATCGATGTCTGGGAAGAAGCCGGTGGCCCCTGCCATCCCGAAATTCATCAAGAAACTGGAATCCATACCTGAAATTGATCTCCCTGCAGAACAACCCATCAAGGTTGCTCTGGCCTTGGCAGAGAGAGGACTGATTGGCCAATTTATGGGCCTCTGGCCTTTAGCAAAAACAATGAACAACTGGATCCAGAGGAACTGGAGGCCTCTGATAAAGGAAAGTGTCACGTTCTATCCGGTCGGTCGAGGGTTTTTCATCTTCAAATTCATAACAAAAGAGGATCGGGATCTTATATTCAGAAGCGGCCCGTACTTCATGGGAACCCAAGGCCTTTATCTTAACAGATGGACGCCGGATTTCAATCCCAAAGTTGATGTCCCTAAGGAAGTTCCAGTATGGGTCAGGCTTCCTAACCTCCCGGTACACTGCTAGAATATCCAAGCCCTGGAAAAAGTGGGGAATGTGCTCGGGAGATATATCGATAAAGCAGAAAACAAAGGACAGTACACTTGCGCCAGGATTTGTGTTGGGGTCGATATTGAAGCAGGGCTCCCTGAAGTAGTTAACTTAAAAGTAGGAGACTGGCACCACTTCCAAAAGCTTGATTATGAACAGTTGCCATTAAAGTGTCACCTCTGCCATGAGCACAGCCACTTCCAAAGAAACTGTCCCAAAATGCAAGACCTAGAAGAGGGAGACGGCTGGCAAAGAGTCAAGAAAGGGAAATCGACCTCCAAAGCTCAAGAAAAAAAGACCACAGAGGACATGTAGAAAAACAATACTCCTTCAAGCTCAAATAGATCTCCCCAAGAAGCCTCCAAAGAGATGCCACCGGTGATCCAGAATGCAAAGGATCCACAAAAGGATAGCACCCCTTCTGGGAAAGAGCCAGCATCAGCAAGCGTGGAAGAGATCCCATTTGGATTACATTCCGGCAATAGAGAGGTAGATTCCCATGTGCCTTTGGAACCTGGGGAAATACCACTCTTTGATCCAGGCGATTTGAAGGAAGCTTTCCATTCCGAGACCTCCAGGGGCACAAATGAGGAACCTCTTCTCCTTGAAACGGATCCAGGAGAGGACTCGGATGAAGGCGACTCCTCAAGCAGCATGCACACAATTCCTTTTAAAAACTCAAGGGGAAGGAAATCCACAAGAAAGAAAATGGAGGAAGCATCATATCTGGCAGTTCTCGAAGGCTCACAAAAAACCTGAAAGGAATGCTAAACACCAGATCTAAGAAAGGACCTGTCGCGGCCCCAAAAGGGGCCAACCCCTCTCCCAATAGGAATTAATGCGACACATCTCCTAGAATTGCAGAGGCTTAGGATCTGCCTTAAAAGAAGAAGCTCTGAAAGATCTAGTCCGAATATATAAGCTTGAGATTCTGCTAGTCTAGGAGATGAAACTGGAGGAAGCCTCACTCCTCCAAGCTGGGAAATCGTTTTGGAAAAAATGCCCAGGCATTGCTAACAACTCCCGAGGAGCCTCCGGAGGTGTAGCCACTTTTTGGGATACATCCCTCTATGATCTTGAAGCTGAAGACTGCTCCATGCATTGGGTTTTCACAAAGCTAACCCACAAAATATCCGGCCGAACTGTAATTCTTTTCAATCTTTATGTTCATGTCCTGCATGCAAAAAAAAAAAGATTGTTGGAATAGCCTTGAATCGTATCTCAACTTGAAGCAGCCTCACAACATCATTATAGCAGGAGATCTGAACATTACTCTAGCTGCCAATGAAAAAAAAGGGGGAACTCCTGTTAGGGACCCAGCAAGGGAATGGGTTGAAGACATCCTCCTTGGCTGGGACCTTATCGATATAAAGCCAACTAAAGGGAAGTTTACCTGGACCAATAAAAGGATTGGACCTGGCCATATAGCGGCTCGACTTGACAGATTCCTTGTTCAATATTCCTTCCTCTCCTTTGGCCTCTTAGCCTCGTCTAAAATATTACCCCACTGTACTTCTGATCATAAGTCCATTATGCTGGATCTCACCCTAGATCAATACTTGGGCCTGATTCCCTTCTGTTTCAGCCATCTTTGGATCCAGCAAGAAGAATTTTTGCAAGTTGTGTCTGATTCCTGGAAGACTCAGATAAAAGGGTCACCTTCCTTCATCTGGGAAAGGAAAATAAAAAGGCTTAAGCAGGACCTAAAATCCTGGGTGAAACTCATCACCTCCTCCATTATCAGAAGGAAAAAATCACAAGCTTCCCTGGAAGACCATCAAGCACAGATGGAAGATACTCCTTTGTCGGATAATCTACTGCATACAGAGTGGGCCCTCCAGAAAGACTATTTTTCTACCTGCAAATTAGAAGAGGAGTATATGAGGCAAAAGTCCAGAATTCTTTGGCTTCAGAGCGGGGATAAAAACACCAATTACTTCCACAAACAGGCTGAAGCTCGGAATAATTTTAAAGTTGTCTCAGAAATCAACTTCCAAGGCACTGTGCTTAAAGATTTTGAGGACATAAAGAAAGCTGCCATTTCCACCTTTAAAGATTTATTCACGGTGCCGGATGAAGATCCACTGGATATCATGTCCAGCCCGTTTGATCTCATCCCTTCGATGATCAACCCTGAAGAAAACATCCTTCTCACTGCCCTGGTCACAATGTGTGAGCTTAAAAACGCTTTAGAGGCTATGAAGCTAGACAGCTCCCCTGGTCCTGATGGCTTCACAGCCAGGTTCTTCTCATGCTGCTGGTCAATCATAAAGATAGATCTCCTTAAAATGGTCAGGTACTCTCAAAAGATCAACAAGATAGGAGGAAGCACCAATGCCTCCTTCCTTGCGTTGATCCCGAAAGAAAAGGACGCATCCAGCTTCAATTGTTTTAGGCTGATTTCTCTATGCAATACCGGGTACAAGCTTATTACCAAGATAATAGCCACCAGGCTTAAACGGATCCTTCCTCAGATCATCTCGAAAAACCAAGGCGGCTTCATCAAAGGAATAAAAATTCTCGATAACATTATCCTTGTTCAAGAAGCCATTCACTCAAGCTGTAAGCGGAAGGAGAAAGGTATGATCATTAAACTTGATTTAGCTAATGCATTTGACCGTGTTAGGCATGATTTCCTGTTTGCAGTGATGTCAAAATTTGGCTTCTCTTTCTCTTTTATAAGTTGGGTCAAAGGCTGTGTATGTGGCCCTTGGATAGCCCCTTTGGTCAATGGACGCTGTACAAACTTCTTCCAAGCTTCCAGAGGGCTCAGGCAGGGCTTCCCACTGTCCCCTCTCCTCTACGCCATCCAAGCTTCTGTGCTTAGCTTCCAGCTTAATTTTTGCCAAGAAATCCACACGCTTCCTGCATTAAGAATGGCGAATAATGTCCGAGACATAAACCACGCTTAATTCGATGATGATACTTTGCTGCTAGGTGGGGCAACTGTTCACTCTGCTGATCACTTTAAAAAAGAACTGGTTCTTTACAAAGAAGTATCTGGCAGCAAAATTAACTTCCAAAAAAGTAAAATTTTCAGTTGGAACTGCTCTCCCAGAGAGTTGAGGGATATTGCTAGATTGCTTGGAATGGAAAGAACCTTGGACTGGGATGGCTTCACATACCTAGGTGTCCCCATCAGCAAACCCAATTCCAAAATAGCAAACTGGGAGCCTGTCCTGGTTAAAATTAAAGGCAAAATACAAAATTGGAGCGCCAACTGGCTTAATCCTGCAGGGAAATTGATCCTTCTTAAAACTGTCTTGAACAGCATGCCAATATATCAATCTTCAATCTTGCTCGCCCCATGCTCAGTCCTCAGCAAGATAGAAAGCTTATTCAGAAAAATTTATTTGGGAAGGTGGGAAAGGAAACGAGAAGAAACTCCACCTTGTCAGCTGGGAAAAGATCCAAAAACCGCGGGCAGAAGGAGGGCTGCATGTTAGGAGCTTAACCTCCCAAAATCTAGCATTAGGAGCAAAGATGCTATGGCAAATGATCTCAGGAAAGGATTGCTGGAGTAAGCAAGTTCTCCGCAAAAAATACTTTCCAGGCTCAAGGAAAAGGTGCCTCAATGTTACTTCTCAACATAGAAATGGCTCTTCGGTCTTCAAACTCTGTATTAAAGCGCTGGCTTCCTTCAAAAAGAGGCTCTACTGGATTCCAGGAAACGAGAAAACAATAAGAATATGGGAAGATTCCATCTTGGGAGACACCCCTCTAGGGCAATGCCAAGAAGTGAGAAATATCAAATGTTGGCTGCTGGAAAACGGAACTACAATGCTGTGGGACCTCTCAGCCTGGGAAAACAACAATTGGATAGGCTGGAATCTTGGTAACCTGCCACCAGAATTAGAAGAAGAAGCAATTACTCTTACAGTCCTCCTTCAAGGCAAATCCCCTTTCAGAGAAGAGACTAGAGATAGACGTGGGTGGGGCAGCAAATCAGGCATTTATATAGCCTCAGAAGGTTATGAGAATATCCAATCTATTCCCTATGTCGCCCCAAATCCAGCGATCTGGAATTTTGTCTGGTCAAGGTCCTTCATCCCAAAAATTGATTTTTTTTGCTGGACTCTGGCCCATAGAAGCATCCTCACTGGAAAAAATCTGAAGAAAATGGGAATGGAAGGCCCCTCTCGCTGTCCTCTCTGCAAAAAAGAAGAAGAGACGTCCGAGCACCTCTTGCTGGGTTGCCCCTTCTCCAAAGAAGTCTGGAAAGAAACGTTGAAAATTAAATCTGATATCACACTCCCAGGAACCATCCATGGCCTTCTAGTTGAATGGATGAAGCTCTCCCCGTTCCAGCTACCCAAGAAAGCCTTGCTTCAAACTGCCTGGAGCTGGGTCTCTAAAGCCATCCTCTGGAAGATCTGGCTTGAGAGAAACAACCGAATTTTCAGGGATAAATAAAACCACCCCTCCAAAGTTGCCAATCAAGCAAGGGCAATCCTTGGGGAAGCTATTGAACACAACTCTACTCTGAAAAGTAGCTCCCAACTCCTCCCGGAAGAATCAAAGTGGTTAAATAAAATTGCCCCAAAATCTCAGAGCAATTCTATGCCAGGTCACTCTAGCACTGCTAACTGGGAAATCCTCCTTGAGGAACCTGCCTTCACCAGCTGGAGAGAATCTCTAAACGAGGTCTATCTTTTTTTTGATGGAGCTTCTAAGAACAATCCAGGACATGCTAGTGGAGGAGGTGTGTTAATCTCAGCCTCTGGTACTATGCTAAGCCATTATGCCTGGGGTCTAGGCTTTGAGTCAAACAACATAGCTGAATTCTGCGCTCTTTTGCAAGGGCTATGGATAGCCTGCTCCAAAGGGATCTCCTCCCTAGTTGTCTTCGGCGACTCAAGGATGCTGATCTAGGACCTTATAAACCAGAAGAGGCCAACTCAGCTAAAGCTAGCTCTGATCTATCAAAAAATATGGCAATTAAGCCAAAGTTTCCAATCCATCTCTTTCTACCATATCCTCCGTGGTCTGAATCATTTAGCAGACATTGAGGCCAATAAAGGGGCCCTCTTGAACAGAGGATTCTTAGAAGTTGATGGCCTTGAAAGGAGAAATGATATCCCCTGATATGTGTAGCCCCTTGGTCTCTAGCTCGAGCTGTTTCTTGTCAAGCAGCGTACCTTCCCCTCAGTACACTGTTTTTCTCTTTCCAGCAGTCTATGCTAGTAAGACTCTGCACAACTCCCATTTTCTTCATGATCACCACTATTTATTTCCTTGCTATGCTAGCTATCTTGCTATCGTGAGCATTAGCTTCCATATCTTCGACTCCTCACTTGTCCCTGCAACGATCCATTGCTGGTTTGCCTTCTCGTGGGCTGATGTCGTGGCTATCAGGTGCTGCTATGGCCATTCTACCCTTCATTTCCCCCCTCTGAATCATATTTGGAGCGAGAGTAAATCTCTTTAGCCCTGTAACTGTCATATATGGAGAAGCTCGATGAGTCTGAAAATGAGATGGCTTGCATCCGAGATGGATCAAATAAGTAAGAACAGAGCTAGCAGGCATCCTTCCAAGCAAGAAAAGAAAGATGGAATCTACACCATGAAGTCTTCAGGAAGATATGAGAAGATACATCAGGCTCATAAAAAAACTCAGAAGTTCTTAAAGAATATGTTCATCCTAGCTCCAACGGCGTGGATTTCTCCAAGAAGAACTACGCGAACCTTCTCAATGAGTTGGAGAAGGCGTCCACCAAGTCACTGGCAAAGGTGGACACCTGTTACTTTCCATATTGGAGCTTATCTCTGCTGTTTACTATTTAAATTTGCTCAAAAGGGGCTGCGTCCTCCTTATATTAGCTACTTAGGAATCAATGAAGCTATTTTCTACCGTTATCATCAAGCTGTTGAGAAGAAGTGGACTCTTGAGACTAGTTTGACTCAGAATCTTGGACTGACTATTTGTCAAAGCATGCGGTAGCTGTTTTACCGCCTCCCTTCTAATCTACTCCTATGTTCTGGTCAAAAAATAAATAAATAAAAAGAACGGTCAGGATCAGCTTTGTGGGATTCGAGATCAAAAAAAAAATTGCAAGTTTATTAATTGTTCCGCAACCCGCATTTCGCAACTTGCGGGTTGCGGGATGCAGAGACGCAAAAATAGTGCAAACTTTATTCAATTAGCTCTGCATTCCGCATCCCACAATTTGCAGAATGCCAGTTGCGGAGTTCCTATTATTTTTGTTTGGTTTGTGAAATAATTGATTAAACTTTGTTTTATTTTGTGTTCCCGCATCCCGCAACCAACAAGTTATGGAATGCGGGTTGCAGAACAATTAATAAACTTGCAAATTTTGTTTTGATCTCGCATCCCACAAAGCTAATCCTAACCGTTCTTTTTCTTTTTACCCTCATTTGGCGATCTCTATTATTTATCGATAATGGGTGAATCCGTGGACCTGGGTAACACTTTTTGGCAAGCGCATTTCGGCAAAAACAGAAAAACATACCTCGGTCGAGGGTTTAACAAGCCCTCGACCGAGGTTTTAATATCTTGACCGAGCTTTTATCAAGCCCTCGACGGAGGTTTTTTTCAGCCCTCGCCCGAGGTATTTCCTAACCCTCGGTCGAGGTATTAAAACCTCGACCTAGGGTTAAGAAATACCTCAGTCAAGGTATGGACCTCGGTCGAGGTGCCTATGTTAAAAAAATTATAAAAAGAGGCCGCGGGGGCAGAAGGGAATAGTTCTATAATAGGCAAATGCATGGGATATGAAAACATGTGTTTAGCTAAAAAATACATTTAGCTTATATGAGGGGGCTTAATAATATTCTTATTGACTATCCAATGCTACATATATTTGGTATTTTTATGGAATTCTCTATAGTCCCTTCTGGTTCCAAGTGGTACACTGTCTGGTCTAATTCTTTTTCTTTAGGTAAATATGGGATTTAAAAAAATCCTCTACATTCAAGTCATTTGACTCAAGCATAGGTCCTACATTCTGTTGCATTCAATATTCTTTCCTGAGCTCCGGTGGTGATGCTAGGTTAGAGTTTCATTGATCGTACTTACA
>LPNX010207687.1:0-19224 GCA_001517045.1 Pseudotsuga menziesii
CTCTCCCACCCTCTCGCTCCCACACTCTCCCTCTGTTTCCCTCCCCCTCTCTCTCGCCCCTCCTCCACCTCCCCCTCTCTTTTGCTCTCCCTCTCCCTTTTTCTCACTCTCTCCCTTTCTCTCTCTCTCTCTTCCCCTTTCCCTCCCTCTCTCTCTCTCTCATCATCTCACCCTCTCCCTCTTTCCACCCTATTCTTGTCCCCATATATCTCTCTCTCTCCTTAACACTACCTCACTCCCTTTCCCTCTATCACTCTCCCTCTCTCTATCTCCCTGGATCAATCTCTATCCTATCCCCCACCTCCCTTTCCCTCTCTCTCTTTCTCCCTTCCATACCTCCCTCCTGTCCTCACACACTCCCTTCTTGCGCTCTCTCTCCCTCCTTTGCTTAATGTTATAATAGATATTATGGTAGATGCTTGACCCCCACATTAAGAATGATGTGTCCCTTGTACAAGTAAATTTACAATGCAATGAAAACAAAATTTGAAAGCAAAAAAATAATAGTTTTATATAGAGATGAATATTTATATTAAATAGTTATCTTTATATAAAACTAACATAAATTAAATAGGATATAAAACACATCAATAACTTTAATAAATAGACATTTATATTTTAGAGTAAAAAAAATCACTAAATATTGGATTCTTACATCTTCTATAAATGTATCCTCAAATGTATGTTTTCTTAATTAAATAAACTTGAATACACATTATTAAAAAACATTTTTGAGCACAACATTGATTAAAAATACAAATAATTTAATTGGCAAAAAAAACACTAAATATTGGATTCGTGCATGTTCTATAAATGTATCCTCTAATCTATTTTTTCTTAATCAAATAAACATAAATATTATAAAAAAACACACACACATTAAAAGATTATTAAAAAAACATTTAAATACAAATTCTCAAAATTAAAAACAAAAAATTGCAAACACTTACAGCCTCTTTTCATAAATTAAAAACATGTAACATTAAAACGAAATAGAAATTAAGAGATGAAAATTGTGTAAATTAAACGAAACATTTTATATAAATTTACAAATTTAAGGAAATGTTTAACCGTCAAATAAAAAATGATATCCAAGTTTGCGCCAAGGAAGATCAACCAAATATACTTTACATTGTGGTCCTTCACGGTTTTAAATGAATATCAAATACCCTTCCTCACAAATATCAATACTGGATACGAAACCAAATGAGTTGGAGCAACACAAATGCTCCAACTCCAACTCAGGTTTGTAGGGAAAGAAACAAAATGGTTGACGAGTTGGCAAATAATTGTTTTGATAAATTTTATCAAAGACAATTTAGACATGAAAAATTTGTAAGAGTCATCACCATGTTTTCCTTCTCTTGAAGAAGGGTGAGTTCTTGGGAAGATAAAGAAATTTAGATTGGAATAAGAACACAAAGAAATAAATTAATCCATTAAAAAAACAAATAATACGGAAAATAAGCAGAGTATTACATACAAACCAAGTAAATGTAGACAAAGATATTTGACCGTTGTTTCCAAAGATTAAAATTCCTATCAAATATGGTTAAGAAAGGAAGTAGAAGGGTAATTTCTTGGAGAGATACAGAAGAACCAACACAAACAAATAAATAAATCGATTATTATGTATTTGAAAACAAGCAATACCAACCATAAACACATAAATAAATCAATTATGTATAGAAACCCAATAACACTAGACTATCCATTATATCTATTGAATAGAAAACAAAATTTTAAATACATGTAACTCCAAAGATGGTGAATGAAGCTCTGGATTCATGAAAGTAGTAATTACTCGTATTAAAGAGCAGCACCCGCATCAATCCACATAAATCAAGATTCAGCTCGGGATGCTCTTCAGCTTTAGAAGTGACTAGTTGCATCGGTAAGATTTCAGATCGATCATATTCAAAGTCATCCGCTGGCTCAGGAATTCCATGCTTAGGGACGGGAACTGATGTGGAGGTTGTGTTGCTGTTGTTGGGCTAGCTGAAGGGAATATGGGACTGGGGTTCGAATCCCCTTTTTAATAATTTTTTCTTCATGTGACTGTTCCCGTGGTTCCTTATCTCGTCCGTCCGGGTAAACTACCTCATGTACCTCTATGCCATTATGGGTAGAAAGGAGAATAAATGTTTGTTAATTGCTTTCCTTGTTACTATAAAAAGGGAAAAGGATGTTAGTGGCAGATTTCACATGGCATTTTCAATGTAACCTGTTCAATTAACTAGTTAAATCCAACTACACGTACTGTAAAATAATCATTTGACAATTCTACATCCATTCTGCAGATGTGATACCAAAACATGCTAATTATGATCAAGTAAACCCCTAAATGGTGAAATGCTTAGATGTAATACTTAATCCTTGACTAACAGTATGGATCTTAAGCAAAGTGAGTTACTCATTGTTTATTTCTAAGTAGTGAATCGTATGAGATGAAATTTTATTCATATCTTTACAACCATTTAACCATTTATCTGCAAGCGTATCCATCATCATAGCGCAATTAAAACAATACTATATGTGAACCAGAAACATTATAATAACTCTTCTTCATTATCTTCTACAGTAGAAAATCCATAATCAAGGTTGTAGAATAGCATCACATGTACACAAGAAAATGTGAGGTAAGTCAAACATTCAGACACATGAAAAGAAGACAGACAAAGATGTACGTGGTTCACCCCAACCTTTGCGTTACGTCCACCAAAAAGGTGTCACATGCCTACGACATTTTATTTCATTAAAAGTTACAATCCGCAACATCATAGTTTCCATCCTTTCATTCAAATGAAAGAACATAGGCTTCCTCTCTACTGAGCTATTCACTACTGTTATCAAGCTACCACAAGGGTTTTTATTTATTTATTTATTTAACGACTTCTTCCGGAATCATTTCAAGATTTCTATCAATGCAGTAGCCCCACATCACTTACTGATAAATCTGGTACATAGCAGGTGCAAGATTTACGTAACATTATAGATCTATGGTATGCCTTGCAAATAAGTGGACTTTGGCACAAAAACAGTCCTAGATCGCACATATAAATTTTAGTTCAGTAACAACAATTCAAACGGTAACAACATTTTTGTCACCCCTACCAAACAGAACAACCAAGTGTATGTGTGATTGCAATTTTCCCTAGAATTCACCAATTTAAGGTAAACGAATTGTTTACTTAAAAGCTGATAGATCTTCTATTTAGAATCCCATTTATTCTTGTCTCTAGGGGTTACTGGGTTGAGTCCACCCTTTAAAAATTCGTTGGCATAAACTAATAAAGTAAAGCCGCATTGTCACTACAAAAAAGATTCTATCATTCTCAAACTAATTCGTTGCAGGGTATTAGAGGATGGATTTGTTGTAATGCCAACATATATTGCATTTATATTATTGCAGGTGTCATTGGGTCGTTGTCAAATTTTAGGCGGGTACCAAAACCATCATTGATTGGAAATAAAACTGCAAAAGCTAACTTGGGTTGGGTATACCTATACCTAAATCAAAACCATTCCAGTACACCTTTACTTCCAGCTAGGGCGTAAAATGCATGAAAGGATAAGCTTATGATCTGTGATTTAGATGCAGGAAAAAAGAATCATAGGTTATCATTCCACATGTTAGATAAGACCTAAATCGCATTGAGTCCCCTTTACTTAAAAGCACAGATCCCACCCAATGGCGTACCTTGGGCCAAGATTCCACATGAGCATTCGGAGGAAGAACAGAAACAACTATATTTCTAGATGCCGGAAAAGGGGATGGATCTAATCCATCCATGGAAACCGTATGATACCTTCTAGCTTCATCAGTTTGAGATGGGTTAAGGTCTTGGTCCCATCTAACTCGTATGCCGTTTTCAAAATACCATATATTTCGATTTAAAGGAGGTTGTATTCATCGCTCTATGTATAATATGAAAATGTTTCCCATCACAAGAAGCTATGATCTAAGGTGCTTTCAGACTCCGATGGATTTCATTCTATATCCACCAACTGTATTCATTCTCTTATATATATAATATAAAGTGTTTTACTATCATAAGAAGCTACGACCTTAGCCATATGATGCCTATGGATTCCCACTGATTTCAATCTATAAAAAAAAATCAAAGTCCACATTGATCCGCTCATATAATAGAAAGGATTTACTACCATAAAAACCTACGACCTCAGCCATATGATGCTTTTGGATTCTATTAGGTTTCAATATCTAACACACAAGCTGAAATCACAGAAATTAGAGCCTAACAACATGTCATCTACGATATATATATAAAAGTTCAAGATGAAAGAAAGTCGAAATCATTAATTTTGGATTGAGTACATCAATCTATAGCCTACCAGTCTACGATTGGGATAATGCATCACATCTATGTGTGAATCTAGCTTGAAACAATGAAATCCAATGTAAACCTAGAAATGCTAGATCCAACGAGAAATAAAAATACCTGACCACAATTTCACCTTTGGGAAAAGCATTTAGATCTTCCCTCAAGGACGTGAAGATCCGTCTCTTCCCAGCACGAAGCTCCTCTTCCTTCCAGATGCAGGAACTTCTTCTCAAAAATGTCGGAATCTATTCTAAAAGAACAATACAGAGATTCATTCTTCACAGGAAGGGATTTCCTCTCGAAATAAAAATACAGATATTTTCTCCCCAACACCAAAGGAGATTCTCCCTTACAGCAAAAATACTCATTCCCAGAAAAATGTCGAGCACCCCCCCTTAGCATTTGTAACCTACTAAATAAACTAAAAGAAAACGACTCTCTCCCTGAAGTGCACCAACCTTTCCTGAAAACACCGCATAAAATATGCCATTGCTTTTGCTAAGGCAGGTCTCCGTCAATCTAGCTGTCAAAAGAATTGCCTCTAGCACATGTGTCCAATCCCCTAATATACTTTTCTGACATATTTCCATTTGATAACAAATTTTGCCTAAATAAAATATGTCCATTGCACACTTTGTGGTGGAGAATAGTAAATTACCCCTTGCTTTCATAGAAGGAAAATTATTCCTTTCATAGGTGAAATTATCCTTTCATTTAAAATTTATAGGTAATTATATTCTTCACTAGGTAATAACCTTATATTAAGGACTAGTTCAGTCGTTAAGGGGGTAAGGGGTCTTTAGTAAAGTACCCTATACTTTTAATAATTAGGCCTACCAACGTAGGCTTTCCCTTATCATAATTGATACACAAGCATATTTGTGTGTATATATAAATATATATATACATATACATGTCTTAACTTCATAAATCCTTCCTCGTTATGCAAAGAAAAAATTTATAAACGATTTCCTTTTAATCCCCTTATATTTTTAATTAAACAAGGATCTCCTCGAAGTTTCTAGGATGACCTTATGTGGTCGTTAATATAAGGGATTTCTTTATTTTTTTATTTTTAAGGAGATCATAAATAGTCTATTTCCCTCATCATGCCCATCGAGGTAGGCATCTCCATCCCCATTTAATTTATATATCTTTTTAACTCTCCTTTATTCTTTTATGAAGGCTTAGTTATGATATAATTTATATCACATGACTTATATTTATCATTGATAGGTCTCCAATGTAATAATACCTGTTTTTTAATTTTTCTTTGTGCTTATGATATGATTTATAACATAATGTCTTTCGTCAAACCCTTGTTTTCCGATCCCTTAGCCCTACTTCTTTTTGCACCTGTGTTTGTCGGCTTTTGTGTCAATAAAATTTTACCTAACTTTCAGGTTTTCTTTGGGTGGGGCCTTGGCACTTGAGCTCCTCACCCAGAAACCCTCATACAATAATATGCAAAATTACAAAATATTCCAGGGCGTACGGGAGGGATATTACATCCTTCCCCCGTAAAAGAAAGAACGTTGTCCTTGATGTTTTCTTGTTTCTTCGACAAAACTTTCATCCTTCTCTGGAGTCGTCTCTTCTTGCTTTGCCTTGTTCGAATCTCTCTTTTTGGTTCTTCTTTTCTGATCCTTGTGGGTTCGTAGGACCTGCAAAAATCGGGTCTACCCAAATTTCATAAATAAGAGTCAATTCATCATGAAATGTAATTAGAAAGCCTTTTGCAGCATCATAACTACAACTTAGTCCTTTCAGTAATTCATGTCCAAATCATAATTCAACTTAAACAAAAGTCATAGATTCTTTTGCAATCTGCAATTTTCTGGTGTTCATTGGTGCCATATTACCCAATTATTTTCCATAATGCAATTGATACATCAATAAAACATGAATACAAGCATTGAAATCCCATTATATCAATAATGTCAATGCTAGAAATCCATTATACAAATTTTTTATAATCCACAATGGCTCCAATATATACCTGTTAGTTCTATCTGTCAATTAATCAACATATTACCTCATCGGTACAAGTTTACCTGCAATGCACATACCTTTTTCCGCATTGTTCCTTTCTTTGGATGTCCTCCATCCCAGCATATCAAGTGCCAATAGTACTCCAAGTACCAACTCAAGCCACCCAACACAAGGATGATACCAACCCTTTGTGTATCTCCTCTATGCTATTCAGGTTGCTTTGTCATTATTCTTTTCTCTGGATGTTCCTTCATCCCAGCACACCAAGTGCCAATTCAAGCCACCCAACACAAGGACGATACCCTGTACCCCTCTTAGGCATATCTCCTTTTTGTGCTCTTCAGGGTGCTTCACCAATCTGAGGTACTCCTTTCTCGCACACCTCCACAGTGCCTAGAGGTTATTCTCTTCACAGAGTCCCCCACTCATGTGACAGTCCTCTAATGTGTGCGAAACGAGTCTTAACCAAATGTCTTACATCTAGGCGTCCCCAGAATGCATAATGGTCCCTCGTTGGCCCATGGGAAAACAAGTTAGATTTTAACCACTACCTCCATCACCACTTCCTCGTGGTGACAACTTAATACACATGAGATTTAACTCATCATAGTCCTAGAGCTTTAGCCTTTTCTTATGCCCATAATTTCCCATGCCTGTAAGCACTCTATGGGTGTCAGTTTATCATATTGCAGATAACCCAAATAATCAACTAGCATAGTTTCCTAGTTTGCATTCATTCATGAATCATGTAACCTTGTAAACCATACAGAAAGTTATTCCTTACTCTTTTGAGCACAACTTACATACTTAGGCAGATTTCTATATGATAATGCACATCAATTGTAGCAATTGACATAATATCGGTGAAGCCTGCAAGGTTAGCATGTAGACATCATCCACAGTTAGTTTATGAACAACCAAATGATACACATTTATTACTCCTAACCACCTGACCGATAAAATATAGGTGGATGTGTAAAGATACCTTAGAAACATAACAATTTATAACATCATCAGCTTCTTAAAGCATAACCTAAATAAGCTGATCATTAAACTTACATGCTATGCCAAGTCAAGGTAGACATATTTGTTATTCATTAAATCATTTTAATGAACCTACCATATAGCCAGACTTGTGGTGTATATATGATTTAATATCCTAATAAATATCACCTTTATACATTCGTCTTCATTGTAGCAAAGAATTGAGGGAGTTACCCAAATAGAGATAATAAAGCAATAGATGCCTAAAAGTAAAGACTCTAAGCTTTATTCCATAGTAACTAAACAATATGCAATTCCAAGAAAAACATTTTAATGCTGAATAAATGATTACCTACAATGCACAGTAATTAAATTGATTCCATAGTAACTAAACAATATTCAGTTTCAAGAAAAGAAAACATTTAATGAAACGGTTGCCGCTTTTACAAATGAAAAGGTGATCCTTACAGGAGCTTTGCTTTCCGAATCACTGTTCCTGGGTAATGAGAGATAGAAGTTGAACGGTACTAGTAATCTAGCTCAACTAGTTTCCAGCAATGACATTTGTGTTTTTTTTTCTTTTTCTTTTTCTTTTTCCAGGTAAATTAAACCTAACATTTCTTCTTATATTTAAAGTGACCAATTGACTTTTGCTTCTGCTGGTCAATGAAGGAGACATACTTTCTAATATGTATATTCATTTTGGTACTTAGATCTCTTAAAAATATATATAATAACATTATGGAAAACAAAAATGCGGTTAGCTCGCCAGGATATCTTTTCTAAGTTGCAAATAATATTAATATATATTTTTCTCTTTTTACCGAAAGGTTTGCTAAAAGTGAAGTTACCTATTGGTAAAAGTGCTTCTCTCATCACCTTTCTTCCTACTAAATCACTATTTCTAAAAGTACTATTACTTGTTTATTCTTCTGAGTAGCACAGTTTGAAGAAAAGATATTATGGAGAAAATATTTTCATAATCATTTCTCAAGTATTTTGGAAAAAATAAATAAGAGCAAGAGAGGACTAGGTCTATATCCTTTCAACACAAGATGAAATAAAATGGATGAAACAAAGCATACCCAATTCCAAATCATTATATAACAATTAACTTTAAAACAAGGAATTGAATATATATATATAAACAATTCAAACGTTTTTCACTAGCAGCATTCAATCTATAAGGTAATACGTTTACCATCATTCTTTATAATTCCATAATTAATTCAAACCATAAATCCCAACAATGTTTTCTTTCTAGATTTGAAGAAAAATTAAATTTAACACACTAGCAATTACTAGATCTGTATAATATTGCCATCGCTAATCCCTAGCAGCTATTTATTTCCATATTTAAATAATAAGTAAAACTTAAACCCTAGCATTTACCATATCTATATAAGATTCCAAATGCTGATCCCTACCAGCGATTTATTTCTGAAAATACTAGCATCTACCAGATCTCTGATAAATAATTCAAACCATATATCCCAGCAACGTTTTCTGTCCATCCTTCAAGCAGAAACCAACTTTAAAATCTAGAAAAAATTGCAGAGGATGCTACCTTCTGAAAACCACGTAAAGACATCAACTTCTCCTGCACAACTACAAGTCAATAAACATGTGTATTGGGTACAACTTAAGGTACTTGGATTAGACGAATGGTGTGAACTTGTTGGTTTTCTGGGTCACAGAGAAAAATTCAAGCATTAGTCAAAACTAAACATGCTGAAGCATTTTGAGCCCAATAGGCCCGAGCGTTTCAACCTTGCTCTGATACCATATGTAAACTACCTCGTGTACCTCTATGCCATTATGGGTAGAAAGGGGAATAAATGTTCATTATTTGCTTTCCCTGTTACTATAAAAAGGGAAAAGGATGTTAGTGGCATATTTCACATGGCATTTTCAATGTAACCTATTCAATTAATTAGTTAAATAAAACTACACGTACTGTAAAATAATCATTTGACAATTCTACATCCATCCTGTAGATGCGATACCAAAACATGCTAATTATGATCAAGTATTCCCCTAAATGGTGAAATGCTTAGATGTAATACTTACCCCTCGACTAACAGTATGGATCTTAAGCAAAGTGATTTACTCATTGTTTATTTCTAAGTAGTGAATCGTATGAGATGCACTTTTATTCATATCTTTACAACCATTTAACCATTGATCTGCAAGCGTATCCATCATCATAGTGCAATTAAAACAATACTATATGTGAACCAGAAACATTATAATAACTCTTCGTCATTATCTTATACAGTAGAAAATCCATAATCAAGGTTGTAGAATAGCATCACATGTACACAAGAAAATGTGAGGTAAGTAAAACATTCAGACACATGAAAAGAAGACAGACAAAGATGTACGTGGTTCACCCCAACCTTGGGGTTACGTCCACCAAAAGGTGTCACATGCCTGCGACATTTTATTTCATTAAAAGTTACAATCCGCAACATCATAGTTGCCATCCTTTCGTTCAAATGAAAGAACATAGGCTTCCTCTCTACTGAGCTATTCACTGCTGTTATCAAGCTACCACAAGGGTTTTTATTTATTTATTTATTTAACAACTTCTTCAGGAATCATTTCAATGTTTCTATCAATGCAGCAGCCCCACATCACTTACTGATAAATCTAGTACATAGCAGGTGCAAGATTTACGTAACATTATAGATCTATGGTATGCCTTGCGAATAAGTGGACTTTGGCACAAAAACACTCCTAGATCGCAGCTATAAATTTTAGTTCAGTAACAACAATTCAAACGGTAACAACATTTTTGTCACCCCTACCAAACAGAACAACCAAGTGTATGTGTGATTGAAATTTTCCCTAGACTTCACCAATTTAAGGTAAACGAATTGTTGACTTAAAAGCTGGCAGATATTCTATTTAGAATCCCATTTATTCTTGTCTCTAGGGGTTACTGGGCTGAGTCCACCCTTTAAAACTTCGTTGGCATAAACTAATAAAGTAAATCCGCATTGTCACTACAAAAAAGATTCTATCATTCTCAAACTAATTCGCTGCAGGGTATTACAGGATTGATTTGTTGTAATGCCAACATATCTTGCATTTATATGATTGTAGGTGTCATTGGGTCATTGACAAATTTTAGGCGGGTACCAAAACCATCATTGATTGGAAATAAAACTGCAAAAACTAACCTAGGTTGGGTATACCTATACCTAAATCAAAACCATTCCATTACACCTTTACTTGCAGCTAGGGTGTAAAATGCATGAAAGGATAAGCTTATGATCTATGATTTAGAAGCAGGGAAAAAGAATCATAGGTTATCATTCCACGTGTTAGATAAGACCTAAATCGCATTGAGTCCCCTTTACTTAAAAGCACAGATCCCACCCAATGGCGTACCTTGGGCTAAGCTTCCACATGAGCATTGGGAGGAAGAACAGAAACAACTATATTTCTAGACGCCGAAAAAGGGGATGGAACTAATCCATCCACGGAAACCGTATGATACCTTCCAGCTTCATCAGTTTGAAACGGGTTAAGGTCTTGGTCCCATCTAAGTCGTATGGCATTTTCAAAATACCATATATTTCGATTTAAAGGAGGTTGTATTCATCGCTCTATGTATAATATGAAAATGTTTCCCATCACAAGAAGCTATGATCTAAGGTGCTTTCAGACTCCGATGGATTTCATTTCTATATCCACCGACTATATTCATTCTCTTATATATATAATATAAAGGGTTTTACTATCATAAGAAGCTACGACCTTAGCCATACGATGCCTCTGGAATCCCACCGATTTCAATCTATAAAAAAAAAGCAAAGTCCACATTGATCCACTCATATAACAGAAAGGGTTTACTACGATAAGAAGCTACGACCTCAGCCATATGATGATTCTGGATTCTATTAGGTTTCAATCTCTAACACACAAGCTGAAATCACAGAAATTAGAGCCTAACAACGTGGCATCTACGATATATATATATAATTTCAAGATGAAAGAAAGTTGAAATCATTAATTCTGGATTGAGTACATCAATCTATAGCCTACCAGCGTATGATTGGGATAATTCATCGCATCTATGTGTGAATCTAGCTCGAAACAATGAAATACAATGTAAACCTAGAAATGCTAGATCCAACGAGAAATAAAAATACCTGACCACAATTTCACCTTTGGGAAAAGCATTTAGATATTCCCTCAAGGACGTGAAGATCAATCTCTTCCCAGCACAGAGCTCCTCTTCCTTCTAGATGCAGGAAATTATTCTCAAAAACATCGGAATCTATTCTAAAAGAACAATGCAGAGATTCATTCTTCAAAGGAAGGGATTTCCTCTCGAAACAAAAAATACAGATATTTTCTTCCCAACACCAAAGGAGCTTCTCCCTTACAGTACAAATACTCATTCCCAGAAAAATGTTGAGCTCCCCCCCCTTCAGTGTTTGTAACCTACTAAATAAACGAAAAGAAAATGACTCTCTCCCTGAAGTATGCCAAACTTTCCTGAAAACACGGCAGAAAATCTGCCATTGCTTTTGCTAAGGCAGGTCTCCGTCAATCTAGTTGTTAAAATAATTGCCTCCAGCACATGCATCCAATCCCCTAATAGTATTTTCTGACATATTTCCATTTGATAACAAATTTTTCCTAAATAAAATATGTCCGTTGCACACTTTGTGGTGGAGAATACTAAATTACCTCTTGCTTTACATAGAAGGAAAAATATTCCTTTCATAGGTGAAATTATCCTTTTATTTAAAAGTTATAGGTAATTATATTCTTCACTAGGTAATAACCTTATATTAAGGATTACTTCAGTCGTTAAGGGGGTAAGGGGTCTTTAGTAAAGTACCCTATACTTTTAATAATCAGGCCTACCAACGTAGGCTTTCCCTTATCATAATTGATACACAAGCGTATTTGTATGTATACATAAATATATATATATATATACACGTCTTAACTTCATAAATCCTTCCTTGTTATACAAAGGAAAAATGTATAAACGATTTCCTTTTAATCCCCTTATATTTTTAATTAAACAAGGATCTCCTCGAATTTTCTAGGATGACCTTATGTGGTCGTTAATATAAGGGATTTCTTTATTTTTATATTTTTAAGGAGAGTATAAATAATCTATTTCCCTCATCATGCCCGTCGAGGTAGGCATCTCCATCCCCATTTAATTTATATATCTTTCTAACTCTCCTTTATTCTTTTATGAAGGCTTAGTTATGATATACTTTATATCACATGACTTATATTTATCATTGATTGGTCTCCAATGTAATAATACTTATTTTTTAATTTTTCTTTGTGCTTATGATATGATTTATATCATAATGTCTTTTGTCAAACCCTTATTTTCCAATCCCTTAGCCCTAGTTCTTTTTGCACCTGTGTTTGTCGGCTTTTGTGTCAATAAACTTTTACCTAACTTTCATGTTTTCTTCAGGTGGGGCCTTGGCACTTGAGCTCCTCACCCTAAAACCCTCATACAATAATATGCAAAATTACAAAATATTCCAGGGCGTAGGGGAGGGATATTACAATCCGTCAGGGAAAAAGCCCTGTAATAAGAGACCATATGCACAGTTTCATAGGACAATCAATATTAAATGGGTGCCTAATAGAAAGTTCAATTCAAAAGTAAGCTTTCCATTTGAAGGAATTTGAAGCCCCTGATCGGGGTTTAAAAAACGGAATTGATTGAACAAACAGAGCGGATGGAATTACTTACTTGTTTCCGAGGTGGGAGTGGAGCTTGATGATCTGTGCATCTTATTCTTCAGAGAAGTACCAATGCTTCATATCGGGACACAAGTAGTTTATCTAGAGCCTGTAGCTTTTTGGGCATAGCCGCAGCCTTGCGATTGGAAAATCATGCAAACATTTATATAATTCCACACATAAATTTGCAAGCAGCTACTCATTAATTCCATTGAAGAAGCAGAGGTTTAGCAAGAAACCTGCGAACTTAGGAACGAAACGCCAGGCGTCTTACGCCTTCACCATGGGATTGAATTTGAACGATGAGGCGAGCATATTCTTTTGAAGTCCAGGCCCCTTTGCTAGTATGAGCCTTCTCACAGCATGGAGATATTGCCATCTTCAGAGAGAAGAATAATGAAGGTGCAGGAATTGGAACCCGTGACCAAGGCCAATTAGAATGGAATGGATGGCGGGGACATAGATATTATCGGATTTCATTTCATGGCTTTGGATTTGGTTCGTTGGCGAGAATTATAAACAAAATTGGTATTGTAAGTGGGGCGACTCGCGAGCGATTAAACGATAAAGAAACGTTAGGTAGATTGAAAACCAGAACCCATCCCTGAAGAAGAGCACATAGAAGATAAAAGCACACTAGATAGATTTTTAACAACGGCCATCTTTCTAAAAGCACAGAAGATAAAAGCACAACAACTACCTTTTTAAAAGCACGCTAGATATATTTTTTAACAATGACTCTTTTTTAAATGGATATTTAAAAAAGATGTTTAACAACAACTCTCTTTTAAATGGCTATTTAAAAAAGATGATTACGCCATTTCACATCAGACCATCATCATTAGTATGGCTTTTGAATACATTTGTTTTAAATGGAATTCAAATGAAATTTTCAAAATTCTAAATAACATGTTTAAATTTTTAGGATATGGATGTTAAAAAAAGTTAAGTTTATTTATAAATTTAAAACCATAATTTAAACATCACAAAGTTTAAATTTTAGAAAATAAGAAAATAGATTCAATGAATTCTAACTTAGAATTCTTTCATTATTATGTCTTTATCATCTTGAGTTCTTTTTTGTCACTAATATTTCTAAAGTATCACTGTTATATACCAACTACATAGCTATGTTAGATTAAGTGAGCTACATAGCTAACAACTACATCTATTCTTTTACGATTAGAAAATTGGTAACAATCCTATTTTTTTATGATTAAAAAATTGGTAACAATCCTAAATAGGTTATATATTTATCTTATATATTGGATAATTTAAAAAAAAATTGAATTGTTTAGTTAGAATTATGCACTGAGTACAATATTATTTACCTTATTTACAATGGTATTGTGGTAGTATATATGTCATGTTAATGTAATTGTCACATGCTTCGAAGGAGAATATATTTTTTGGTTCCATTGAAGTTTAACAAAACTGATCTCAAAAACAAGAAATAAACTATGTTCCTACAACATTGTTAATGGTTGCAATCTGTTGATAAATAGAGACAACGGTCCCATCCAAATGTTCCCTGTCTTAGTCTATCATTATGTAAAACCATTCACTAGAAGCGAAAAGTCAAGGATTTGGGAATCTATCATTTACTGGGCAGAGACATTCAGAGAAAGGAAAGAAGGCTCTCACGACGGAGTTTCCTGTTTGATCAAAACTAGACTATATACTCTTGTTATGAAGTTTGGGGACAACTGCAGAACCATTGGAGTTCTTTCATATTAAGCTTATTTTTTCTTGTTGCTTAAAAGAAGGGTCTGACTTGATAAAATTATAAAAAAGTGTAATTCACAGAATCACAAAATTTGTTTTAATAAAATGCCAGCTTAAATTTCCTGGAACACTGTGGTTAGAAAATTTACATACATCTTCCAAGTGGCATGTTTACCATATGTTTCCACACTTAACAAATCATAGCTTCACCTTGCTCTATATGCAACATAGGTTGATCTGATAGTGGGAGATCATGGGAGGGAAAACCACGTTCGCTTACCTTTAACTCTTATAAATCAAGGGAAGATCTGGCGATCACCTAACTTATTGTTAATTACCAACTTGTTGTAGTGATGACCAATTTTAACTCAGTAATTTCATTGATTCTTAACTAGTTAAGCCGACATAAATACTTAACCAACTGATCATGTAGATTTTTTCATATGTGAGTCACCTTAGTCTCATCAATTTACCTCTAGCAAGTAACCATTCGACAACTCAGTTGGAAGTTTTACTCTAAAGTTGGATGTTTAGATATGTAATAATTGAATGTAATGCGCTATGAGCCGGTAGTTAGTTTGGTCATGTGGATATGATGTTGAAATAAACTGCGCTTGAGATCGATATCGCCAATCATTATGGATTTTGTCGACTATCTGTTCTCTCAACCTATTATTTTATTTATTGACATTAGTCTTAGTGCTTACCCCAGTTACACTTTTTCATTCCATCTAGGATAACTGAAATAATCCTCTTCTGTATTGCTAAGAAGTGTGGACCCATTAAAATAAATTAAATGTCATATTTTTGGGTGTACTTACCGGTCGTTTGTCAAATAAGATTCATAGTTAGTAATTTAGGTTTTTTTTTTACTCTAATACCATAGTATAGTATAGGTAATTGGTTTATTAAGACTTTGGGTGTAAGTTTATGGATTTATATTGTCCAGAAATTTATAAGTGATAGATTCATTTTGGGTGGACCTTCCACTTATAATGAGATTATTCAAAACTATGGTATTTGTTTTTTTTACATCTAAAGATAATAATAAAAATTATAAGATTCAATAAAACTCTATGTATATATTTGTAGGGATGTAATATATATAATTTCTATTAGATGCCATAAAAATAAAAATATATAAAACAATTTTATTAAAAAAATCTTTTAGAACTAATCTTATTACATCTTGGATTCATGTATAATATAAATATTGTGCTATACATGAGGATTTTGATTAAAATGGGGATTTTTAGGTTTTATTGTATTGGAGAAATATATGGAAATATACATAAACTGGAACCTTCTTTTCCAGAATTTGAAAAATCAGTAAATGAAACACCATTCCACCCATACAAAACCTTACTATCTAACACCCATACAACTACTATAAAATATGGAATAAAATTGGAATGTAGCTTAATGGTTTGTAAAAAGAATGCATTCTAATGGTAAAATAAAGCATTTGGTAAATTAAATTGTTTTATAAATATGAATAGATTGGAAATGATTAAAATGTAGGAAGCTGAAAATTTTTTATACATATTTATTGTTTAAATAAATATTGATATTAATGTTATGAAAAATAGTTTAAGACATAAACATTTTAATACTCCAATGGAATTATAAATAAGATTATAACTCATACTTAATTTAATTAGAAGTTGTTATTTGAGTTTATTCAAAGTGACGTAAAGTCCAATAAAATAGGTTATGATATAGTTAATCAATCGAGGAAATGGATACCCTCACAATTTACACTTTTTATTATAGACTATAAATTTATGACTAGTGAAATTTTGTTAGAATTATAATTATAGGCATTTATAGTTAAAACTTAGGGGTCATGATAATGTTGAAGTAATTTATGTGATATAAAGGTAAAATGTTATTAATAATTATATATGCATTAATGTTCAAAAGGAATAATGTGTGTTTAAAAGGGATGATATGCGGTTTGATTAAACTATGTGAATTTAAAAGGGATGATATATGGTTTGATTAAACTGATATAGTTAAGGTTGTGACATAAAAGAAGTAGTATGTGTGTATATATTTATTGCATTCTTATGGTGACTTATACAGTAGTTGAATTATTAGGGAATTATAATTAGTGACTACCAAGACTGAATGACAAAATGTGTTGATTCTAGACCTATGGTTCTAAAATAAATTTTCCTTCCAAATGATTGGTCTTACATCTAGAGAACCCACAAATAAATTTGATATGCTTATGACTATTAGAACCATGTCTAAGGTATGATCTTTAAATCATAGGGATCTATAAATAAATATATATTGTCTAATTTTCAATAATGAGGTGATTATTATGGTTATATGTGTTGTTATCACTATAATTAGGAATGCATGGATTGTAACATACTCATACAAC
Source organism: Pseudotsuga menziesii (assembly GCA_001517045.1). Classification (NCBI taxonomy): domain Eukaryota; kingdom Viridiplantae; phylum Streptophyta; class Pinopsida; order Pinales; family Pinaceae; genus Pseudotsuga; species Pseudotsuga menziesii. Next base: position 17,176 of record LPNX010207687.1, read on the forward strand.
TATCCATAGAAATTTGGGGTACGTTGTGGAAAAATTAAACGTATATCTTTTGGGTACACCAATTTAATTAATCCCATTGAATAATGAGCTTAACCAATCCCAATAATTATTATATTAAAAATACAACCATTCCCAAAATACATATTACATATCTTTTTAATTTTTCCAATATGATCCTTAATTAATAGGCATACCTCAATATAGCCAACATAAGCCATCTAAGATTGTAAATCTCCACTATCACTAATATCATAAATCCTTATCATACTTTAGAAAAGGCATTCAAGGTTGTTGTTTCTATTGCATTCAAGTACAACTTTCTTCACTTACTAAACATAATAAAAAAGAATATTCAAAGTATATAAATGTTTTCATATACACATTTCCCTTGGGTTCACACACCCGCTCTTACCCTTCCCTTGCATGAGTAATAAAGTATGTCCTTGTGATGTTGTCCAAAACTTCAAGTAATTCAACACACACATGTATTATGAGATTCTTAGTATTTCATTAAATAACAATGAATGCCACTACATATACAAAACATTGGATTACAAAGTTGCTGTTTGAATAAAACGACACTAAATCATCATGCTCTTTAGTTACGGTTAATGCATTCCATAACAATAATTCTTATAAGGTTCCCACTTTTCCTTTGCGACACATACTTTGCAATCACAACTTGTCATTAAACATAGAAGGTCATAAAATATTAGGAGAAATATCATCAATACTAATATTTAACTAAAAACATGTTAAGCATGAATAAGACTACAATGTTTACTTAACCATACTAATCATTCATTGAACATAACACAACATTTTTCTTAAGCACATTAATCAAGCATACAACATACAACATTTACTTAAGCATACTAGTCAAAACTACTCAAGTGACTCGAAATGACTCAAGTGAATGGAAGCTTGACTGTGAATTTCCTCCCAACCATTGGCTCCATCTACCGTATGTTGTTCTACCGAGAGCCACCCAAGAGCTAGGTGACAAGTCCACTAGCGTAGGTTTGTAATAAGTTGAAATGCACACGAATATGTATCTGGACCTTCTAGGTTCTCAATGATCCTCTCCACATCAAAACACATAAAAATCTATCATGTATACCTAGGTAAGTTCTTATATATTCTTTACAACAATGGATTTCACTTGGACCCTTCACAGATCTATATCACAGCCAGAAAAGAATTACACAATGATGTTTTCAGATCTAAATATCAAGTATCCAAGCCACATTCTAGATACCACCCACATTCATTATCTTAAGGACGCATGCATAGAATTATTCCCTACAACACTTACATAAAAAAATGCAAACAAAGAAGATAAAAAACTAGGCATGAGTCCTAGCTCCCCAACGCATTTATTTGCTTAAATAAAAGGATTGCATCATATTCAAGACATGCATGTAGTAAATAAAATGTGGTTACACCTCGAACTCCCACTCGCATACAATGTTTAAAAAAAAAAACCTTACAACTACAACACCCCCTCTCTACCTCTACCCAGAAACACATACTGGAATATCCCTCTTACATAACTTTAATTATTATGGTCACAAATGTTTATTGTACTTTCTTCTAGTGAGGATCTCAAAGCCAAGGCCCCACCAGAAAGAAAACTATGCTGCCTATATGATTTAATGACACAACTTAACAATAGACCAAATAAACCCACAAGGGCTAAAAATGAACAGTTAAAGATCCAACATTTATACCATGGTATTATGTATCATTTGTATTATGGAAATATTAGGGATAAGTTTTTCTCCTATGAGGGATTCCTACTCCAAAACAACTTATCCCAACTAAGACACCTTCAGCTGACCTTATTAATAAATACCATCTACCCCAACTAACCCATAGAGACATATACTATACTTGGGATACATGTGATTAATATATGAAGTAAATTATGTATGTATATACACAAGGGGATTCTTGGATTGGTAGCCATGAAGAGTAAATTATAATTATCTCATGCCATTTTAGCGCACTCCCATTGCTGGTGTGGTTATATGTATGTATGTATATATA
>LPNX010207687.1:30744-53360 GCA_001517045.1 Pseudotsuga menziesii
ATTATGTGTATTTAATTGATGGGCAAAAATATATCTGCGCTGTTTGAAAATTGATGTGTATTTAATTGACGGGAGAAAATATATCTGCGCTGTTTGAAAATTGATGTGTATTTAATTGATGAGGAAAATTATATCTGCGATATGATTTGTGCTTTCCGTTCAGCCACGACCTCTGTAATTTTTGAGGTAATCAATCCTTGTACTTTGAAAAAAGGAAAAAACAGAAAAAAGTATTGGATCTGAGTTTAGATCCAAAGAAGGTTTATATGGATTCGATCTGGGGGTTGTGTTTTTCTTTGGACCTCGAAGAGTCACTAATATTGGAACATAGTGAAAATTATATAAGTCGGGATCAGGAAAAACATTGTTGTGGTTTAACTTTGATCTCTTTTAGGTATGAAGGAATTATTGACAGTGGTAAATTGTAAATGCACATGGTTTGGATCTGGTAAACAATACTAGGGTTATACTTGAAAAATTTAGAGCTAGGAAGAAATGAGTCCCTTTTCCTGAGTGAATATCAGTATGGACAACATTATAAACCTATACGGACTAACTGTAGCCTGTAGGGTTGTCAGAACTCCATGGATGACAGCGCTGAAGCTATTTGAGCCTGTGTAAATGGTTGTCCTTACAAATTATTACTGCATGGTAATTTGTGGATTGAGGATCTCTAGATTTAAAGGAAAACAGAATATCAGATACGATCTACAGCAAGAAGCCCAGTGTATAAAAACCTGATATAAAATTTTCTTCTACCTATTTCCAACCCCTTGCGATGGGTGGACTCTTACAAGAAGACTTGAACTATTTTGCCTCAGGTCGTATCCTCATTATAGCAGAGATGTTCTGTGAATGTGTAATTGTTTTGTTGTCTTAATAACTCTAGAATGAAAGTCATGTCTACCCCACGAGCTTATCGAGGGATGTTTTGTTATGTGGGCCTCAGGATGAGGTTCCTTATTCTTTGTATAAGAAGTTGATGGCACTTCATTTATGATGAAGATTGTACACCCTGAGCGGTGGTTTTTAATTGATGAATAAAGGGGAAAAACCTAACTGTTGGTGGAGGTAACCTCGTGGACGAGGTGAACCACGTATATCGGTGCCTTGATGTGTATTACTGGTATTATGTGATTGATGTGCACTATATTTATGTCTTTGAATGTTCCTGTTCAATCTCTTTATCTGTTCTGATGTAATGGTTGAATGGCTTTATATGAATGTTTAAATGCAAAGACTGGATGTCTTCTTCGTGGTATTTTCTGTACATATAACTTGTTGAGCAAATGGAAAGTAATACTGTAAAAGATAGTGAAAATATCACTGCTAATTTACTATTTTATGGCAGGCAAAGTAATTCATTTGACACTATGAGGATGACCTATGGTGAATTACATTAAAATGAATTCTTAAATGATTGTTTTGTTTATGCACATGGTTTTGACATGTTTACGTGGAATCTCTTGTAAAGTTTTCCTGCTAACAAGTTGGACCCATTGATAGTAGTCAACAAAAAGTAAAATCCTTACCCCCTACTTCCGCACATAATGGCATCAAGGGCTAAGAGGGACGCTACAGGGATTTCCTGACCTATTGTGGTGAGGCTTATTGCAGGCAATTTGCTTTGTTTAGAATTGTTAACAGGATTGGATGTTGGTCTTACTGCATTGAAAAGCACTTTAAAAAGTTTAGATGTTGTACATATGAAATGGCAACAGTAAGTGAATTTTTTCTGTTATAATAAATTGAAGTTAATGAGTGTTTGCATTGTCAAATTCTCAGGCTATATGTGGCTCCTTGCGAATTGTGTTATTGTAAATTGAAAAGGTTGTGTCTTTGTGTGAATACTTACTTATCAAATTCTGGTGTTGAAAGAACTAAAAAGGCTCTTACCAATGAATGAGAAATGGGGTAAGGCATGAATTATGCTAAAAGTTTGATTTTCTTCGAATTGTTAATATGGTAAACTGACCACCTATAAAGTGTTTGCAGGCATGGGGATTTATGGCCATGAAAGAGGACTAAATCTCATGTGTATAAAGTTATCACTAGAAGAGAGAGTGGTGATGGAGGTAGTGGTTAAAATCTACCTTGTTTTCCCCCGGGCTAGCAAGGGACCATTATGCATTCTGGGGACGCCCAGATGTAAGACATGTGGTTAAGACTCATTCCGCACACATTAGAGGACTGTCACATGACTTGGGGGACTCTGTGAAGAGAATAACCTCTAGGCATTATGGAGGTGTACGAGAACAGAGTGCTTCAGCTTGGTGAAGCACCCTAAAGGAGATACCGCTAAGAGGGGTACAGGGTATCGTCCTTTTGTTGGGTGGCTTGAATGAAGAATAATGAGAAGCACCCTAAATAACATAGAGGAGATACACGAAGGGTTGGTATCGTCCTTGTGTTGGGTGACTTGGATTGGTACTTGAAGTACTGTTGGCATTTGATGTGCTGGGATGGAGGACATCCAAAGAAAGGAACAATGTGGAAAAAGGTATGTGCATTGCAGGTAAACTTGTACCAATGAGGTAATATGTTGATTGATTGACATTATTGATATAATGGGATTTCAATGCTTGTAGTCATGTTTTGTTGATGTATCAATTGCATTATGGAAGATAATTGGGTAATATGACACCAATGAACATTAGAAAATTGCAGATTGCAAAAGAATCTATGAATTTTGTTTAAGTTGAATTGTGATTTGGACATCAATTACTGAGGGGACTAGGTTATAGTATGATGCTGCAAAAGACTTGCTAATTACATTCATGATGAATTGACTCTTATCTATGTGAAATTTGGGTAGTCCTGATTTTTGCAGGTCCTACAAACCCACAAGGATCAGAAAAGAGATCCGAGCAAGGTGAACCAGGAAGAGATGAGTCCAGAAAAGAATAAAATATTTGTCGAAGAAACAAGAAACATCGAGGACGGTGTTCTTTCTTTTAGGGGGGAAGGATGTAATATCCCTCTCCTATGCCCTAGAATATCTTGTAAATTTTGCATATTATTGTAATTGTCTCCGGGTGAGGAGCTCAAGGCCAAGGCCCCTCCGGAAAAAAATCTTGCAACCGATATAAGTAAAAAACTTAGGGAATATAAAAGGCAATAAGAGAAAATGATTAAGGAATCCATAATAGAGATATCCGCGGCGCTAGCATACCTCCCATCCATTTTTTATATCTAAATCTAGGGAAAGAGGGACCCACACTTGACATACCTAAGTAAATACAAGAAAATATAACAAGTTTCCTTAACGACTTAGGTAACATCCTAAGAGGAAAGGAAGTTGGGGAAAAGGTCAGTTCCTCGATGGAAAGGCAGTGGTACATTAAAATACATGGACTGTCCTGATGAGGAAGGTAATGATATTTTTCAGTCTTGAAAGACACTGATTGAAAAACAAACCCATATATATATATATATATATACTAAGTAATTAATTAAGTGGATTTAGAGTCCTTTGGCAAAAGGTCATGATTAATCAAAAATCCACCATGAGAAAAGAGAGATGAAGGATTAATAATCTAGCATAGAATGATAGACTAGATCGTTAAGAAAGACAAGGGTTATTTTTTCTAATGACGAATTCATTTCCTTTTTAGACTTTAAGCCTTGCTAAAAGGACAGGTTTAATTATTATAAAGTCTAGATTATTTCCTTCTTAAGATTCAATGAGGGGTTAAGAATTTTGACATAGATCTTTAATTAGCAAAATTACCCTTATTATTTTAGGGTGAATTGCTTGAAACAAAAGGGGGAGATTTGTTTAGTATTTCATTTATTAAAAGGAATAAATATTTTAGCACCTCTTCAGTAAAGAGCTGCATAATGGTAGGGGTGGTTGGGCACATGCCTCCATCTGATTACTACACCTCAAAATGAGGAGTTTGCCCAGCAAGAATGAAGGAAAATTCAATTCCTTAATTGAAGGGATCTCTGCGCACCATAAATAGAGAATGGTAACTGATTGTTGGTCTTTAATGGACAACAAAATTAAAGGGAATTCTTCCTGACTGTTAGGGATGGCAGGTTTAATTCAAAATTCATGCACATCGTGGGGAATCTTGGGTTGAGCCTTATTTAATCCTGCTTTAGGCTCTCTTGATGGGGGGAATGGCATCGAATTCTGAGTCGATAGTCTATGGTATTGTAGTAGGATTTTTGGGATTTTGATAAGAGAATGGCACCAGCATTCCAGGGAAGGCTCGGCTTAGGGTTCTGGCTCTCTTTACCTAGAGGTAACGTACCCTGGATCAGAAATCCTTTAATTTACTGTATGTCGTGATATGAGTTTTGTCATTTATATAACTCTGTGGATACAGTTTGGTAGGCTTACGGTCTCCTGGAAAACGTTCGAGCTTGATAGGAGCACTAGGTCCATCCCCTGATTTTCCCCCTTCCTTTTGTATCGTTGTTTTGGGCTGTAGAAGTATCACTGCGTTTTTTCCTATAGATATCACTACGATTTTGGCTTGTAGAAGTATCACTGCGATTTTGGCCTGTAGAAGTATCACTGCGTTTTTGCCTATAGATATCACTGAGATTTTGACCTGTAGAAGTATCACTGCGTTTTTGCCTATAGATATCACTGCAATTTTGGCTTGTAGAAGTATCACTGCGATTTTGGCCTGTAGAAGTATCACTGCGTTTTTTCCTATAGATATCACTGCGATTTTGGCTTGTAGAAGTATCACTGTGATTTTTTCCTGTAGAGCATAGGAAATCACTGCGATTTCTGCCCTTAGAGCACAGACGTCACTGCGTTTTCCTGTAGAAATATCGCCGAGATTTGGAAAATACTGCCGAGAGATAATATGTCACAACTAATCATCTCATTTGAAGTTGAAGAAAATCCTATACCTAAAACTTTTATAAATAACCTTTTTCGACTGAAATGCGTTTTTAAGGTTTTTGAAATAAGGTATAAGGGTAGCAAGTTGTCATATTAACTTGAAAATAGATGTAAATACTGCATTATATACTAGGAACCTGCACTTTAAAGTAAGCATTGAATCTTGATAAAATTCGCCCTTTGGACATGTGATTTGTCTGGATAAGGTTTGCTAGTTAGACTGTGATGGGTCTTAAATAATTACTGAAAATGAACATGGATGTAAAGACGGTAAATTGTCTTGATGATTAAGAACACAGGCATAGACTGTGATTTGCCTGGCTGAGAATGAGCTGAGAATGAGCTTATCTCAAGAATAATATAGAAGGAACATAATGAGTACTTCAGGAGTAAAAGTATCCTTAAAAGATTAACAGAAAGGAATCTAATATTACTTAACCAAGTATAAGGTAAAAACAAAATTTCAAGACACCCGCCTATTAGGGTACCTACATGTTGTTCATCATGTGCTAAAGGGGCTGTTAATAATTTATTTTTCGAGCTGATTATAAGGGTCCTAAATTGGGCTGTTGAGTTTCAAGGGTCTCTCTACGTAGAGCCTAGAAGTAAGATAAAAATAATCCGGCCATGAATGAGCCGTGTCTTTGTAAGCACTCTATTTTGATAAGGAATAAAAAGAACTGATAGGTTGGTGGATGTAGCCTCGTGGACGAGGTGAACCACATGAAGATGGTTGTGTCATTTGTGTTATTTTGATGTGCTGATTTTATTTCTTTGTTTACATGATGGTTATGAATGCAGTATAAATGTTTTATATGGTGAAAAGATTACTAAAGTTTTATTTTGCAGACTTCATGAATGGCTTGTAGCATTAAGTGGTAAGAGGTTTATTACAGATAGTGTCCTTGAAATTAAACCATATTTTTGTTTTTTGATCCTATAGATATATCAACTTCAATCATAACCGTTCTAAAAACTTTGGGGATAGGTTAAAGGTCTGCCTGTATTTGGTGCATAATTTTTAAATCCAAGGATTAAACCCCTACAATGATTTCAAAAGGGAAACGCACCTCTAATCTAAGTTTCTCGTGTAATCTAAGCTTCGATATCGATCAGTATACATATGGCTAAGTCGATCTCCTTACTGACCATGAAATATTAAATCTGCATTTAAGCCATGTTGTCATGGTCTCGTGATTATTAAAAACCTTCTAGTCCAGAAGAGCATTCCAAATGCAGAGCATCCTTCCAGTGATAGTTGCTGTTAGAGTACTTTTTAAATGGCCTTAGTAGGTGGAAAAATAAATAGAGTCCTAAAATTGATTAAGAGCTAAGTAAAGTACCACAATGTACAAGGTTTACAAGTATGGTTATACCTGCGAGAATGAATCATGATGAAGGATATATATATAGATATATAAATAAGAAAAGTAGTTTTGGTTGAAGAGAACTTATTAATAGGTATTCGGTATGTTGAGGATAGTTCTCATAATAAGGAACCTATAAATAAGAGGCATATTTTTCTTGGTCGAAAATTTACTGCTAGATGCTTGATTATGTTCAGAAGATTATTCTTGTTATGAAACTGTAACTTGGGGTAAGGCGTTCCCTAGGGTCCGGTAGGGATATGATCTAAGCGCAGAGAATGCCTATATTAAGGAACCACTATATGGATATATATTTTGCATAGGGTGCTACTAATGTGTTTTTAACTTGTTTCGAATACGCCGACAACGTTTTATTATTTGTAGTTTGTGTTAACGAACTAAGGCACAACCGTAGCCTCGATAAAGTAATGCTGGGTGATAATAAAAGGGAATAAGAAAAGGGGAGTGTTAACCTTGAACTTGAACAAGGGTACATACATTTATTTTCATATTATTACATAGAGAATGAGGGAATTATCCACCTTGGTGCAATATACTTGTGTTAAACAAGAGATTCTCTAGTTATGTTTGTATATAACTCATTATGTTTGTATATAACTTAGAGATACTCTTGAAGAGAGAGTATGCGAGAAGAATAGAAAGAGAATTTTGGAAACCATGATGTTGTGGAAATAAAACCCTTTATTTTAATAAAGGTCACATGAGATGACCGTTTTTGTGGACGTAGCTCATGGATTGGGTGAACCACGTACTTCATGTCTCTCTCTGATTTTTGTGTCTCAATGGTTTATGTTTTTATTTCCTTATATTATCTTGCAACATTCTGCTATCTTGTCTAGAGATTAAATACTTTATGAAGGATAATCAAGAGAAAATTATTTGTTATCATAATGATGTTATCCACATACTAGATTTTCTATAAAGGAACTTACGGACAAAATGCTTGTGTACTACATCCCTTAAGGATATGATTAATAATCATTTGGAATCATGTTAAGACATTGTCGTCAAACATTATGTGGATAGAAGACTGCAAAGAAGTACTATTAAAATGCATATAAGTGTGCCTCTTCAGTTTCATTAGTTAGAAATAAGTAATGGATAGTCCTTTAGACAGAGCAAATTTTGCTTAAGGAGATGGTAATCCATGACTCTGCACCATTGATAGAAGATACATATGGTCTAAGTTTAATAATTGAACCAATAATTGAAAATCACTTAGAGTCCCATAGTTCATATAAGAATTTTAGATCACTATATGTTGGATTGTGTTCGAAAATGATATGTTACAAAAATGATAAGTGAAGGCTCAATATAAATATTCCTCCGTTGAGAGGACACATGCAAATTTTAAAGTGGGATACATCATATGAATGGTGTTCAATCATAAAATCTATGACTATTTCATGATTAGCATTGGTAAGAATATTATGTTAAAGTTACAGGTAAATTTTTCAAAGATCCTTTTAATAGTATATGGATTTCCAAAAAATGTGTGTAATTGATAGGTGTGCAGGTATACCTTGGAAGCAATACTAAGTTCTAGAGGAAAGTCTTAACAATAGTTCATGTAGTTGTATCGTAATTACACAGGTTGCCTTAAATACAAAGGAGGATCAATTACTTGATGGTTATAATTTGTTAGATAAATTAAAATGGCCTTGAAAGCGAGAGTTGTTATAAATCTTAGGAAGAATTGTAATAGTAAGCTGTAGTACAGTAAAATTTTGATACTTTGGGTATTGCACGTTGTCTATTCCTGGATAATAATTTTTGTTGATGGATTTGCATTACGATTATAGTGTATATTGTTCTCTCTCACCAGTTGTGAAGATAGTCACTCAAAGGTTTAAGTGCTTTTTCAAAAATTAAAAGAATTAATTTGATTTTACTAATTTATGTTTGTTACACATACTTTAAGTATGGATGTGTTTGATAGCATTAGGAGACTAGGAAATTAATGCGACTAAGAATGATTGGGGATGAATTTACTAGGGGAAGGTTAAAACGACAAGTGAATCCTTAGGAATTATATGCAGAATAACAATTCCCTTGATGAACTAAGCCTGATGGGGTCATCCTAAGATGAAGTAACTTGCAAATAGGTTGATTTCTCCACTAACAAGTGTTGGGTCAGTATGTTCCTTGTTTGGTATCAAAGCAAGGACATTTTCATTAATTTTGGAATACTTGTTTATGCTATTAAGTGCCAAGAAGACATCCCTATAATTTTTAATTAATAAGTTGAAATCTCCTCTTGAAGAAAATTACCGTCTAGGATATTTTTTCCACTAAAAGTGATCTACACAAAAGTGCCAATAAGGTATTTTAATACATGGATAAGTATATATTCATATATTAAACATCCCCTTATGAATAAACTAATGACTAAAAAGGAGTTATAAATACTTGAACAAAGGTTCTTATAGGGGATTTATGCATAAGTATTGGAAAATTAAATATGGGAAAGGCACATAAAAGTTTGGGCCTTAATATTTATATATTTAGGATAATATAAAATTTCACTCTCATTTCAAGAGAGAGACTTCTTTAGAATCAAGGGAGGAATAACTCTATAAATATAAATCTTACCGTTATTAATTTAGGGGGAATTACATCGAAAGTATTTACAATCCCAAAATAGAATTTAATTATAGAGTAAAAAAAAATTGAATGTTACTGCAGTAAGAGAAATTTGAAGTCGCATTTTACTAAAATATAGTGTTCGGGTGGCGCATGCCTCTAATTCATTACTACACCTCCAGAAATAGGGAGTCTACCTTAGCAAAAACAATGACATTTTCAGTGCAAAGACTTACTCGATTCTCTGCGCACCATTTGGGTAATCATTTTCTTCATTGGTTATTTAATCGCATTACTGGTTCTCTTCAGGGGGGGGGAGGGGAGGGCATGGCGCAAAGGAGTTTTCATTCCTATATTCCTTTTAGATGTGGAGGCTGGTAGTGTTGGGGAGAGGAAGACCCCATGAAGGAGATTTTGTTGCATGTTGTCTTACCTCTGCTGAAAAATTGCTCCATGCGTTATTGGTCTCTAATGAAGAATGGCTTCTTGTGTTTCCATTTATGCTGAATAATTGCTTCTTGCTTTCTGATTCCATATTGGAGTAGATATTTGTATCTGAATTTTTCTAATTTATGATTGCCGGTATGGATTGATCTATCATTCTTGGCAAGATCTAGTTGCAACGATTGAAGGTGAGGCTAGGAGAGCCTCACCTCTCAATGGAGAAATCTAAAAGAACACTCAGAACCAAAACAATATTCTGAAAACCTTAAACCATGTAAGACACTAGAGTGGCACAAGAAAAGTTGAATGCTTCATTTGGAGGCTAGATGGCTTTTTATAACAATTACAAAGGGACCTCATTGATGAGGCCAAAACGAGCACAATAAATGATGCTCATTATTTATACCATTATCTAATATATATACTTAATAAATTGTCGAATACATAATGGGGAGTGTGGGCCTCCCATATAGCCCATTCCTCCCGGTTTAAGTGGAAAGCGCCCGTACTTTCCTACCTTCCGATTTAAGTTGGAAGCCATGCTTGCAAAGAGGAGATGGAAAAGGTTGAAGAGGTGCTGAGATTTGTTTCAATTTGATGAAGATCTGGACGGTGTGTAGATGGTCTAAGATGCGAGCAGGTGGGGGATGCCCATGGTGCTACTCTTGTCATCTTTATTGTAAATAAACTAGAGGGAGAGATATATATTGATTTAGATCTGTGAACCTGCTCTCTTGGTGGTGGATGTCTATGCACCCTTGGGGCTAGGAGATTTGTGTATCCACTCACAAATGAACTGATACTGAAACCCTCACAAGGGTGTGATTTGGATTGATACAAAAATATTTTAGCTACCTCGCACTCCATGAAGGTCTTCTCTGCAAATAAAATTTTGTAGAGTACTGTTGGAGGATTGTGCAAATAACAAAAATGGAACAAAACTGTGAAAAGTGTTGCAAAGTACTACAAAAATTTAATTGAAAGAGAACCCACTGAAAAGAGAACTAATACTACTGCAAAGTAAATCTGAACCAAAAATGCGAGATCACTACTCGGCTTGGACTAAGGGGAATGGATCCCTATGGAAAGGTTGTGGAATCCCATGCCATGTTGAATATGGCTTGCTCGAGAATCCAAAATGAGCTTCTGCCAATTGTTGAATATGCCATGTTGAAGATGGCTTTGCTAGAAAGTGCTTCTCGTTGGTGAGCAATAGTTGTTGCTACTATGGGGTTGAGCATTTCTATCTGCTGTGGAGGCACACGGAACCCAACATGTCCTCGAAAATAGTCCTTGAAGAGACATGAGGTACTGTTGTAAAATACTAATAGGAATGATGGATGGTGGCATCTGAAAGAAGGAAAGGTTGGTGTACAAAAATGCTTTTGTTGTACAAAGCAATGTAATTAATAGTCCTACAAAGTTTAGTAGAAAAACCCATGAGGATGTTATCAAAAGCAATAGAAGTCTGAGAACACCACATTGAACTTACATATCAGTGTCTCCAAGCTCATGTAGAGAAGGTTCCAGATGATGCCACAAGTGGATAAACATATTATGTTCAGCTTGGAAATATTTGGTGATTGTGTCATTGAAGTCAACCTCAACAGGTGAAGATATGGAAATTTTAATCTGATCAACTGGAGAACTATGAATTGAGGAGACAACTAATTTTTTAACATTTTTTCTTGTAAACAGGCTATATGCAGAGTTGGTATGATTTATTTCCATCGCCTATCCAATGAAATTTGGAACTGGTACCTTATCTAAAGATCGAGGATACAAATCAAGTTGATAATATGTATTTGACATCAGTAATTTTGGATTGTAAGACTGAAACTGACTGTTTAGTGATGAGTTGTCATACATGTCCAATTTCTTGAAAAAAGCCACGGTGTAAATAGTAAAATGATCCACTACAAATACACCAACATCAGAATCAAGGTGATGAGAATAGTATTTTTCATCCTTCAAACTACTCCAAATTTCCAACACACTAGGAGAGTAAAACTATGAATACAGTGTTGGAGCTTGGCAAGTATCAGCAACTCCTTATATCTACATTTCTTTAACATTTGTTCAATTGTATCAGCTAGATCATCAATCTGAATCTCTTCAGAATCCTGAAATTTGAGAAAATGGTCGCCCCCATGTCCTGTCATATAAAGAAGAATGTGACTAACTTCATCACTGAAGAGGCCCTTTGAACAAGGAACAATAGGATGATGTCACCCAGTCAAAACATGCAATATTTTTTCAATAGTCACCTCATATCCTTTGTAATCTACCTCAACATTATCGCAATATAGATTAAGTTGATAGTTCTCATTGTTGAACACTTGAGAAGGATAGCTATTTCTAGAGTTGCATGCCATATCATCTCCCATTTTGAGTATTATAGTCTTATTAGGTATCCCTAGCCTTTTTATAGTCCGATATAGGGACAATGTGATAGCCACGTGCCAATAATTGAACCTAAATCGATATGTACATAGCAAAACTGCTGAGTTGTTAGTGTGCATCATTCCCACAGGCCCAAAGGATGAGGAATATCCATATATTGTCAAAATTATCTACGATTATACAAACAAGAGGAATAACCTCATTTTCATATTTCCTCAAGTTGTCATTGCCAATGACTAAATTTCCGCTGATAGAAGAAATGTGATTGAGATTAGTGTGAGTCAACTTGCCATTCCAAACTCCTATGAACTTTAGCTGATAAAAGATAGTGATAAAATTTCCTCTGATAAGAAATGCACTTCATAGGCTACATAAGGTATGCCTTATGGTGGAGTTCAGTGCCTGTGTAGATGAACTGGATTTAGGGTTTTCACAGTAGAGTAGAAGGATAAAATGCAATTCCTACATTGTGGAGACCGAGGCTATTGAGGAGAGAGAGAAAATGGAAGATCTTGTTAGATCCCTGAGTCAAGTATGTGCATTGCTAGGAACTCAATGGGGTGATGAAGGAAAGGGAAATATTGTTGACATTTTAGCACAACGCTATGATATTATGGTGTGTTGTCAGGGAGGGGCAAATGCTGGTCACAGAATATACAACAACGAGGAAAAGAATTTTGTACTAGATTTCTCAACTGAACCAAGGAACATAAATATGAGGATTGCAAAGAAGACCATGAAAATGGAATACATAATGGAATATCATATGGAGAAATTTAGTTATTCAGTGGAGATTTTATTTAGCACCTTCAAATCAAAATATGGATGGTATTCCACTTAAATGACATCTGCTATAACTTCATGAGTATTACAAATAGTGACAACTTCCCACACAAACAAAGGTATCATTTCTTTACACTCACAACCCCCTTTCAGATTAAATGACCATTTCCCCTTTTCAACATGAGTTGGATGGAATGGGAAATGAGGGGATTGTGAAAACAAATAATTTGACAAGGATGTTGATGTACGTTTGTGACCCAATCAACAAACTCATTTGCACTTTGCACAATTCCAGAGAGAAATACGAATCCAAAATTTTTCACATGCTTCAGAAAGTCTTCACGAGATTAGGGTTTTCACTAAAAGGAATCTTCAACTCTCACACACAAAACAATGAACAATGCCGCTGCTTCATTTTGGGGATGAGCGAAAGGAGGAGGCGATGTTCATCAAGGAGAGGGGTAAGAATATTGAGGGTGAGTGTGTTGGATGGTAGGCACAACAGAGATGGAGGATATGCAATAATGGACAAGGATATGGGGTGGAGTAAGGTATTCACAGGGATGATGGAGGGCGTGTTAGTAGAAGCATGCCTAAAAGCAACAAAAAAGAGGAGAAAATCTTGGCAGTGTGTTGGAAGGAGGGAATTCATGGAGTGATGAAAATGGTCTACAAAAAATGGGGATTAGAGGACAGTAAATTCTTTAGCTATGAATGGTTTTCAAAATTATCATTAGGGCCATATCACAGCCATGGGGAGGGGCGCGATGGAAAATTGGAGGCAAAAACTAGAAGCAGAAAAAAAAAACAGAGAACTACAAGAAATAGGTTTTAAGAAAAATGAGCATTAGATAGCGAAAGAAAGAAAAATAAATTAATTAAAATCTAGGTCTAGGAGCGAACTACTCTGATTCCAATTGATTTGTTGTTCACGGTGAGATCTAGTAGCAAAGATCGAAGGTGAGGCTAGGAGAGCATCACCTCTCAATGGAGAAACCTAAAAGAACACTCAGAACCAACACAATATTCATAAAACCTTAAAACATGTAAGACACTAGAGTGGCACCAGAAAATTTGAATGCTTCATTAGGAGACTGGATGCGTTTTCATAACAATTACAAAGGGACCTCATTGATGAGGCCAAAACATGCACAATAAATTCTCCTCATTATTTATACTAATATCTAATATATCTACTTAATACATTACCAAATACATAATGGGGAGCATGGGCCTCCCATACATCCCATGGATACACTTGATATGCTTATTGTTGATACAATGTGCAATACGTTTGGTGTTTTGTCCTGCCTTGTCTAGATGCATTCTTGGGGAATTTTGGTTTATGTCTACGTGTTTGATTTTAAGAGGGCCATGCATGCATTTTGATTCCTACATATCCTAAACACATTGCATACCTACAGGAAGAGACCCGTGATGCATCTCCGAATTTTGGGGCTATGTCATAACGTCTACACTTTAGGAGAATTCGATCTTTGATCCATGGTTTTTTCCCATTGGGAATCTATTATATATGTGACTCGCTCTCGATAGGGGAATTTTAGTTTGAGTTTCTCGATGCAAAGGGAGATTGAATTCATTGGAATTATGTCTATTGTGAATGTGTTCCCAATTTGTATGTGGTATTGTATTTTCGTGTATGTTTATGTTGTTGATGTATTTGTAATTTCGGAATGTATTCGTCCGTATATCTTATGTATCGTACCCCGATGTTTATTTTATGATGTGTCTATAATGTAATTGAGTCATGTCATGCTCCCATGTTCCAATCGAGAAGTTTCTATAATGTAAACAAGTCATGTCAAGTCATTGTGGGTAACCCTCCTATTGGTCAAGGGTTAAAGTCCCCACAATTGTGGGGCCCTAGGGTTATTAGACTATCCTAGTGAAGTCGAGCCTAGGTGAGTCATTGTAATTCAGGGAAATAGTCCCCACCATCTGATTCAAGGTTAACCGTCCTTGTTGAGCATAGGGAAAAGTCCCCACAAGTTGTGGGGCACTAGGGTTATTAGACACTCCTAGAGATTTCAGCTCTAGTAAGTAATTGTTAAGTGAGGATGACATGTTGGAGTGGGTTTGAAGTGAACGAAAGAATATAAATAGAGAGTGAGGCTCTCTATTTATCACACACACATTCACTCATTGGGGTGCATGAGTGAGAGAGGAGAATCTCTCTCATTGTGAGAGAGAGAGATAGAAGCTGTGGAGATCATCTTTATGTTTTCAGGTTTTACTACTACCATTGGTGCTCATTCTATCTATGAGGAAGTTGTGGGGTTTTCTCCTTTATGGTTTACTTGAGGAAAATTCTTTTTGTCTCTTGTCTCTTGTGTTTATTTCTGTGCATGTTATTCTCTCATTTAAAGATCCTAAGATAATGCTAGGCTTGAATGATAAAAATCGAACATGGTATGAGAGCTAACCTGAGAAGAAGACTTTGTGCAGCTACAAAAGATATGGATTCTAATTTTTTGGGTCTCTCTCAACAATCCATCAGCAAAAGTATGCTAGGATGACTCTCCATTGAAGCGTGCATCTTTCTATCGAGGCGAAATTCAATTCCGAGCATTTTCAGTTTTTGGTGCGGAAATTAGGGCTTTCTACAGAAGAGGAATTATTGAGTGAGTCGGGCATAGGATTTCTATCCTCATCAAAATCAAAGTTTAGAGACATTTTTCAAGATTTTTGATCGGGTGAAACTCCAGGAAAGTCAAAACCTAGTTTGACCGTGAGCTAGAAAAAACCCTGAATACTAAAACTACCAAGTTTTGGTACATTCAGTATATCCCAATATTGGCAAAGTCTCAGTAACTGAAAATTGCAGAGGCAAAATATAAAATATTTATTTACACTATTTCCAAAATTCCACCTTAGCTTCACTATATTATAGGAGATATGATCCCTCCAAGTTAGGGTTCCAGTCTCTTCCAAGATTCATCCCTAAACAGGACACCTGGGGAGAATTGCTATATCTTGGGCTACAAAGGTCCAAATGAAATTTATGAAGATGTTCTATAAATGAAATGGACTGTAACTTCCTGTGGTCCTATATTCAGACTCAGAAGATGAAACAGTGACACATGGAAGTCTCTACAACTTCGCTGTTCTGAATAGTCCTCTAACAGGTCACCTTGGAAAAACAATCATAAGTCCCAATTGGTAAAACCAATTCTGATAAAACCTATGGTGTTGAATCAGGGATAGGCCATGATACCTTTGTATGAATATTTATACATAGAGGAGTATGAATTTCAAATATACCACAGAAATAGTAACAGGAATTTCTACAGAAGAAATTGGAAAACTAGGGCTTCTTGTTCCAGGAGTTTCCCTCCACTGTTTTCAGAAAAATAATTTATTAGACAACTCTCCTTGAAAATATCTATCCTTCTATCCAATCACATCTAAAATATTCCAATTGTTGAAAATTAGGGTTTCTCTGACAAACCCTAGATCAGCTAGCTCCGGAACCATGATGGACACCTCAAATCGGTAAGATCTAACATTAGAGGAAATTTCAACTCAAAATGGGCCTTTTAAATTTGATTCAAATTCCATGTCATCATGTGTTATCCAATGAAATTTCTTTAAATCTAAAATATCGTATAGTTCTTAAACACCTTTTTAATATAAATTTGGGGATAGGTATCATAAAAAAAACTACTCTTTTTGTTTGTATTTTCGACATATCTCCCCGTTTTTTACTCAAATTTCGACCGAGAGAGATTTTTGGATGTGGAATTAAATTCTGCATCCAATGGGTACCCACTTGGCATAATTTTTATGGATCTCGCTACCCCAAAAATGAGAAATGCCTGAAAAAATGGAATGATGACATCATCATTCCATTTTTCAAGTATTTCTTGTTTTTGCGGTAGAGGGGTCTGTCAAAAGTATGCCGGGTGGGTACTGGTTGGATGAGGCATTTAGTTATGCATCCAAAGAGCTCTCCTGATTGAAATTTGAGTAAAAACATGGGGAGATATGTCAAAAATACAACAAAAAAGTAGTTTTTTTCTTTTTTTTCTCCAAAATTAATAAATATTATTTTATTAATTCTTTTTAGGATGCCCATGTTGAGTTGAAATTTCCTCTAAAAATGAAGTTGACAACTTCCAAGCATGGAAGCATATGATCTCCCTAAAGAAAATGAATTGGACACCTACACAAGTAGAGAGGTTCCAGCTCCAGAGGGAGATGAGGCTAGAAGCCTTACACAAGAAGAACTTAGTAAAGGCCAAGAAGATCATTGTTGATTCAATCACGGATCAAATTGTACCATAAGTGTCTTTACTAAATAAATCAAAGATGTTTGATTCCTTTACCAAGATATTTCAAGGGAAGAACATAAATCAGAAGATGGCTTTGAGAAAATAGTTGAAGAATTTGAAGATCCAGGATGCAAAAAAACTTGAGGTGGTAGAAGAGGAAATGGAGAATGCAGAAGTAGTGAAAGCCATCTTGAATGGCCTCCCAGGATCATGAATTCATACATGCGAGGAATGTGTGCCAGAAGGAAGTGATTAACTTTAGTAGACTCTAGGAAGAAGAAGAAGCTCGACTCATAAGAAGAGAAGAGAATATGGGAGAAACTAAAGGTCAATCTCTCACCATCCAAAGAAGATCCCTCAAGCAATGAGGAATATGAAGGACTCAACTCCTGAAAAAACTCTTATCCAACTTATCATTTGGATAAGGAATGATGCTATTATGAATGAAGAAGACGATGAAGCTGAAGGCTAAAGAAGGAGTGTACCCACGAAACAAATAAAAATAAGTATTCAATTGTCATTTCATGATATTGTTTTGTTATGCATTTGTTTATATTCAGTTGATGTATTATGCATGATAGGATGTTTGCATTAATGGTAGTATACTACTAATATGCATGTGATGGGTAAGTAGCTCATGGTGCTATACAACTCTCCATTGCTACTTATCTAGAATGAAACCTCTTTGCTGACATATTGATTTAGTAAATAATCTCAATGTTATCTTGGTAGAGATGGAAGGCATCTAGAAATTTTTAGTGAGATATGGATGAATGTTGTATTGGATAAAGTAGTTGCATGATCATATATTTATGCATAAGAACTTTCTAGTATGAATATTCCTTATCAAATGTTTCTAAGCATACAAATGCATTTGACTTGTAGGAAAGATCACGTACATAATCACCTACAAGCAAAGAAGGACAAGACTTGTTCCAAAGAACAAGTGGCGACATCTCAAGATGAAGAATAAATATGATGAATGCAACGACATAATTAATAAAGAACCTTCCAGCTATGAAGAAGTAACCAAGAAGAAATGGAAGACCAGTTCAAGAAGAATGATGTCTAGGATGCAGTATCGAGACCTGAAGAGAAGTTCATAGTTCCATAATGCAGTAGATGGAAACATATTGGAATAACACATAGATAATGAGCTTGATAAATATGTGAACCTATGCTACAAGGTTGATAGAGGATGAAAAGCTCACAGATGGGTATGAGAATAACTTTTGAAAAAGTTCAAGATAGAGGATCTTGGTATCCAGTGATCCTAGATGGATACATAGAATATTAGTAGTAGAGGAAGCTACTTGTCAGTCCAGTATAGAATGTTTCAATGCATAGAGTACAAAAGACAGAGGGAGAATGATGCTCTACTTCAAAAGGAGTGACTGCAGAATATCCTGAGGTTTGACATGGTACGATAGGATGGATAGATTACTGATGACTCTAGGCTTTACTGAGAGTAAAGCAGACTCCAACCTTTGCTTCAATATTGAAGGCAGAAGACCAGTGATGCTGTTGTTATGTGTTGATGCACTACATTATAGGCATGGAGGTGTGGAAAAAGGAAGTATGCAATAGAGATCCTCAATAGGTTCAGGATGATGGAATGCAAGGCCATGACCACACCTATGGCATCAAAGCTGAAGATATTGAGTGTTGCTTCATCAGAGACGGTTGATGCCATAATATATTGTCAAATGATTTGTTCCTTGATGTACTTGATGAATACAAAACCTGATATTTGGTTTGTTATGAACACATTGAGACATGTTCACCTGATGGTTGCAAATCATGTAGTGAGGTACCTAAAGGGTATAGTTGATTATAGGCTCAAGTATGAGGTGAATCAAAAGATTATGTGGATTTGTATTGGGTAGTAAGTGCCATTGATAGGAAGAGAACTTCGAGGTGCTACCTGAGCAACCATGATGAATGTTCAAGGTGATTTCTTATATAAATAAGAATGGATCATTTTCTAACAAAAAAGGAAATATAAAACTACCCAAGTTTTAATTAGTGATTATACACCACCTCTTTATACGTAGATACAACACAGTATTTAGTGGAATACTGCATTGTATAATACATAAGTTATTACATTTGAAAATACTAAGAGAAAAGGAAGCCACCATCACATCTCCCTTAAACACTTATTAGCATGTTCAATGGTTGCAAGATTCGTTTCATCCTCAACCTTCATCTACCTTTTTTTTAGCCAGTTAGAAGGATGGAACAAGAAGGGATGTCTATCACTAATGGATCTATAAGCCCATGCCCTCATGGATATTTGAAATTTGTCAACCGATCGAATCACATTAGCTTGTCTATGTTTGTTCCTAGTCCAAGACATGGGAAATTATGATACATTAAATAGTTCTCAAGATGCGAACTCAATATATTCCCAAATTGAAATTACCAGAGAGAGGCCCTAGAAAGGAGTTCCATCCTTTGAAATCCCCAAGTCTGAATTAAAAAATATCTATTTAGAATTTGAAATAGACCATCGAGACATATAGTCTCAAATTATACAAACTATACTATTTGCCAAGGTCAATTAGTAACTAGCATCACTTCTTGATCACCTGATTGTTTCCTTCTTGATGGAATCTATTGTTAATGTCATTATGTGTGTTGTTAATTTCACTATGCGTCAAGTGAGGAGGAAAAATTTGTAACTATCCCATAATGTCACCTCCTACATTAGGGTGGTGAACCATCTAGTACTTGCACTTTGAGATCTACAACAACCATTTTAAATAGAAACTAATGCTAGTGGTTATGCAATGGGGGCAATATTAATGCAACATAAAAAACCAATATGATATCCTTCTGAAACTTTCTCTACAAAAATAATAAACTATCCAACGTATGAAAAATAGTAGTATGCATTAGTACAAAGTGATAAAAAGTGGAAACATTACCTAATGGGTAAAGAAACAATCATACATATTGATCATCAACCACTGCAATATGTACAATCATAAATTAAGCTACAACAATCAAGGAATTTCAGATGGATGGGTTTTCTACAACAATTTCATTTAATTATTAAGTATAAGAAAGAAATCCTAAACAAATTTGTAGATATGATATCTAGACTTCCAAAAATTGCTTTTATTGTCATTCAACAAAGTCCGTTAGTACATGCAAGTTATGTTGAATGATATAATAAGGATGAATATTTTAATAAAAAATTATGAATCACTACGGCATGGCTATCAAAATGAATAATCGAACTATCATATCAATTACAAGTTGTTGTATCATCTTGGTAAAATCTATATTCAACAAAGTGAAAGAGTGCATGTTATAAAAGAAGCTAGAACTTCTCTCATTTCATGACATTTTGGAGTAGGTAAAACAGTATCACAATTACAAAAGTTTTGATGTTTCCCTCAAATGAATGACACAATGTCCAAATATGTAGAAGGTTGTGTTATGTTTTCAACAAGCAAACCATTTAACATAAATTTACGCTTCTACATTCCACTTCTAGTTCTTTCTCGTCCATGGAAAAGAGTTTCAATGGATTTTGGAGGAGGTTTACCAATGTCTAGAAAATGAAATAACTATTTGGATGTTGTTGTGGATAGATTTAGTAAAGTGTGTATACTCATCCTTTGTAAAAAGAAGATAATGCCTGAGATGGCTGCTCATTTGTTCTTTCAAAATGTATGGGTCCATTTTGGACTTCCTACTTCGATTATTTTAGATTCATATTCCCGCGTTATTGGGAAATTTTGGTCATCTTTATGGGAGCTTATGGAAACAGAGATGAATAAAAGCAGAACATTTCATCTACAAATATACGGCCAAACAAAAGTGGTCAATCTAAATGTGGTACATATTCTTCGAGGGTATTGTGGTAAGCATCCTAAGCTTTGGGATGAATAGCTGCATTATGTACAACATGCCTACAACAAAGTTATACACTCTTCTACTCAAAAGTGTTCATTCGATACATGTTTTGGGTACTTGCCAAAGTCTCCTATAGAATTTTTTTTTGGGAAAGATACAGTGGAGTGTACAAAAAAGGACATAGATAAAGCCTGAAAGTTTATTCAGTAGATCTAGTTAATTCATTAAGCAGTGCACGTATAGTTAGCATCAAGTCAGGCCAAATACAAATAATGACATGATAAGCATAGTATAGATAATCATTTCGATATTGGTGATCAAGTATGGATTCATGTCAGTAAATATAGACTCCAAGGTGAATGTACAAATTTGAAACCGATCAAATATGGACCCTTTATAATTTTGGACAAAGTCTATAATAATTATTTTGGTTAGAATTTACTCCCTATATGAAAATGTATTTAGTTTTTAATGTTGAAAACTTGAAATTGTATGAGATGACTATGATTATAGAACAATATGTACAGGTTCAAGAACCTTATGTGGATGAGTTTTCTCATGAGTATCTGAATGAAATTTAGGAATATATAATACTAGACACAGAAGGTCATATCTTGAAGAAGAGGAGACATCGAGTTTCTTCATGTAGGGATAAAAGGAATGCATCTAAGTAAATAAATGTGGTTAGAGACTGAAATAGTGAGGGAGATATAGACTCACTTATTTTCTGAATGATTTCATGCTTTTGGTGTCCCAAAAGATTCATGCTGGGAAGGTTTGATCCAAGAGTATCATCTCAAGGTTTATCAAAATTAAAATATTCGAACAAATAAATAAATATTACCATGGTAAATAGATCATCAAAATATTTCTGTCAATGTTTGTTTCGTGTGAAACAGCCTCTAGATGAAGAAGTTGTGAGGAGTTGAAGTTTTGATAGGAATGGCGAAAAATTGTGAAAAGCAAAAAAAAATGGTTATGCTAAAATTGGTTGGATTCTATCGGATTTGAACCCAACACCTCCCTATAGACCAAGCCCTCACCAGGTTGCAGTAACCAAGTTTCCCACCGATGGTCTTTGATAGGGTTATGGGAAAAAATAAATAAAAATTTGAGTTTTTGTTTTCTGGAAAAAATGGGGAGGGGTTAATGGATTATCCCTCGACCCCATGCTGACACGAAGGCCCCAATTTAAATTGTATTATAGCACCAAATTATAACCATATTTTAAACCATATGGTGGAACTTTATCCATATCCAATGCAAACCATATATTGAAACCAATTATAACATGGAGCCATTACCATATCAAACATGCTAACAAATAATATGTTAAACCATATATTATAATGTGGTTATATGTATTTGTGCCACCATTCTAAAAAATGTAAAGGGGAGAGGCTCGTGGGTTTGACCTCGAGAACTCTACCCCACACCCCAGCCACATTTTAACCAACATGTTATCGCAACGATCCATGATAAGGATCAGGAATGTTTCCTTAAATATTGGAGTGAAGGTTGGGGTTCTAAAACAAGTGCATGTCCCATCACCCATAACCACAAAAAAAAAACTTTAAAACTATATAAAAACAATGATTTCCACCAACCAGTTCAGAGTTTAGGAGTTGGAAGTATAGAACAACGTGACTTTGCACAGAGACCGAGACATGGTATAAGCATATATATTGATGTAAAAGGGCCATTAATGGGATAGATCATGAGGAAAAAATCATTCAATTTGTACTATTTGTCTTATTTTTATGTAGATTGTCTCATTTTACATGCTAGAGAAGGCTTCAGGCACATACAGTCAACTTTATGCTCATTTTTGTAAGAATTTTGTGAGGAGTTTTGTGGTGTCATTTATTTATGTTTATGTCGAACACAAAATAGAGGTATTTCCAAAACACCCATTTCTAGTGGCTCAGAGATGTAGCCCAAGATGGGTGCACTCTGTTATCAACTATTGTTTTCATTTTGATGTTTGCATAT
>LPNX010207691.1:5692-64605 GCA_001517045.1 Pseudotsuga menziesii
TTTACCCATGGCTTGTTGACTCTAGTTTCTTTTCCAAAGATTTTGATTTTCAGACTAGGAGTCTAAGCGTGGATACAGCGATGGCTAGGCGTGGATACAGCGACGGCTAGGAGTCCAGGCGTGGATACAACGATGGCTAGGCGTGGATACAACGATGGATAGGAGTCCAGGCATGGATACAGCGACGGCCAGGCGTGGATACAGCGACGCCTCATTCCTGTTACATCGGATTTTACACCAAAATGTAAGAAACGTGGAAAAATCCACGCTTTTGTACTAGTGAGAGATATCGTGAGGGAAAAATTCAAAAACTTTTAAAGGAAGGTTTTATTTACCCTATTTCAGGCAGCGAGTGGGTTTCCCCACTAGTGATCGTACCTAATAAGGACAAGAAATGGAGATTCTGTGTAGATTACATAGAACTTAATAGATTACATAGAACTTAATAAATCAACACAGAAGAACCACTTCCCTTTGCCTTTCATCGATCAGATTCTAGACACCCTGTCTAGAAAACGGTTGTTTTCTTTCCTAGATGGTTTCACTAGATATAACCAAATCTAGATTTACCCTGAAGACCAATATAAAACTACCTTCACCTCTCCTTTGGGAACCTTCCCATACAGGGTGCTTTCTTTTGGGTTGTGCAATGTGCCCACTACATTTCAGTGGGTTGTAATTGGGATTTTTTCTGAAATGGTGAACAATTGCATGGAGGTATTATGGATGATTTCACTCCATATGGAAACATTTTTTATGAAGCACTGGAGAACTTGGAAAAAGTTCTAAAACGTTGTGAACAGACGCACCTATCTCTGAGCACCGAAACGTGCAACATGATGATGAGTGAAGGTGTGGTTCTGGGACATTTTATCTATGTTGCAGTTATTCGAGTAGATCCAACCAAGATAAAGGTAATCTCAAATATCCCTATCCCTAGGTCATAGAAAGAGGTAAGAATTTTTCTTGGCCATGCTGGTTATTATAGGAGATTCATAGAATTTTTTTCCAAATTGACATCTCCTCTGTTTACTTTACTAATGAAAGATGCACAATTTGTGTGGACAGATGCATGCTAGGAAACATTTTCAGAACTCAAGAAAAGGCTATCTACAACACCCATCCCGAGGGGGCCTAATTGGGCCCTTCCTTTTCATATCTCTTCGGATGCTTCAGATACAACCATTGTAGCAGTTTTGGGACAGCAAGAAGGTCACATCCCATATGCTATCTATTATGTTAGTAAGAATATGAATCTTGCTGAAATGAACTACACGGTAACAGAGAAAGAGTTCCTTGCCGTCTTTTATGCCATTAATAAATTTAGGAATTATATTATTGGATATTGTACTTTTATACATACTGACCACTAAGCTATTAGATACTTAATGAATAAACCCATTACTAATGCTAGAGTGACCAGGCGGTTTTTGTTACTCCAGGAATTTGACATAACTATTGTTGACATACCAGGGAAGGATAATGTGGTTGCAGATTTCATTTCTCGACTGACAAGTAACGATGATGATACACCAGTTGAAGATTCCTTTCCTGATGAATATTTATTTGAAGTCTCAACCTTTTCCCCATGGTAAGATGACATTGCTAATTACGTGGTTGTAGGTATACTTCCATCCCACTTATCCAAACGAGAAAAGAGAAGAATCATACAACAAAGTGCGAGATTCTGCTGGATCGAAGGCCACCTCTTCTACATAGGACCTGATTTGGAAATTAGGCAGTGTGTGAGAGAGTATGAGATACACAAAATTTTGAAGGCCTGCCATGATGATCCCCGTGGGGGGCATTTTGCTGACAAAAGGATTGGCCATAAAGCATTAAGGATGGGGTACTTTGGGCTAACAATGTTTTAGGATGCGATAAAGTATGTCCAGGCCTTTGAAAACTGTAAGATAATAGGCCAACCAAACAAATTAGACAATATTCCACTTCAGCCACAGTTGGTGGTTGAACCCTTTGATAGATGGGTTCTATATTTTGTAGGCTTATCAACCCTCCATCAAGACAAAAATGTTACATTTTGGTTTGCAATTATTATATGACCAAGTGGGTGGAAGTTGTGGCTTTGATAAAGGCTAATGATCAAGTTGTAATAGACTTTTTATATGCAAAGATATTCACCCGCTTTGGAGTACCCAGGGAAATTGTGACAGATGGAGGACCACAGTTTGTGTCCCAAAAGATGGAGGCCTTGTTTTAGAAGAATCATATTCAGCATTGAGTAACCTCTCCTTATCATCCACAGGCCAATGGTCGGGTGGAAATCAGGAACAAGGTGATCAATTCAATCCTTACAAAAATAGTGAAGAGTCATTGCAAGGATTGGGTTGACATGCTTCTAGAAGCATTATGGGCCTACCATACAACATGGCACAATACCACAGGTTTCTCCCCATATGAACTGGTGTACGGGAAGAGAATTTTTTTCCCCACGGAATTCAAAATTAAACCTTTGAGAAAAACCACAGAGGAAAACCTGGACTTAACAGAGGCTTAGAAGAACTAGTTGAATCAACTAAATGAACTGGATGAAAAGCACACCACTACTATACATCACACAACACTAATTGAACAACAGCGCTGCAAATGGTACGATAGATTCATAAAAAGAGGATATTTTGTGAAGGAGATTGGGATTTGTTGTATGATTCATGGTTTAAAAGGGATTTTAAAGGAAATTTGTGCACGATATGGATGAGACCTTACAAAATAAACCGGGTATTTGACAATGGGACCGTCGTTTGACCACTATTGATGAAAATTAGACACCTCTATTTGCAAATGGTCATCGATTACGAATTTATCATAAACCGATCTCTAAGGATGCATTCATCTCTTAGATTGCAGCTGATCCGGACTGTCAATTGGTACAGGAGCATGGTTTTCCCCTATTTCTAAGTCTACTAAAATTCCACACAAATATTGTATATAAATAAAATGTTTGAATTTTTCTATCCATTTTGTTCTTTTATTTTTTTAAGCTATGATCGTGTGTTGTTTTTTAGAATTGTAAATAGGAATTTGCGCGAAGGTTCATGCAGAAGAAATAGTCATGATCGGCCAAGTGATTGCAAAATTTTGAACGATCCTTCTTCATTGATATGACTCCTTAAAAAAAGAAAAACAAGTGAGCAAAATTTTAGTCCTCTGACGAAAAATTTATCATTTTCCTACATTTTTATCAAGCTCTGTCAATTTTTTCTTAGCGAAAATTTTGTCAAAAGCTTAATTTGTTTTCTTATCCACTGCAACTCCACTAATTTTTCTAATATTTTTTGGTGATTCCCGCTGCAACTCCGCTGATTTATCCGATATTTTTGGTTGATTCCCATTGCAACTTCGCTATTTTTTTCAGTATTTTTTATTGATTCCCACTACAACACCACTAAATTTTATCGTTATTTTTGACCAATTTCCGCTGCGACTGCCAAATTTTTTCATTATTTTGGGTCAATTCCTGCTACAACTCTGCTAATTTTCCTACTATTTTTTTCGTTTTTCGTCGCAACTCCGCTACTTTTTTATTATTATCAAAGTTGGCCCTTTTGCACTGTAACTCTGCCATGTTTCTACCAACTTTTACTGTAATTTTTCCACATCTTGGGAAAATTTCCAACTAAATCTTATTGTGTCGTAATGATATCCATTGCAGTTCCTCCACACACTCAGGAAATAAATGCTAGTATAGACATGCTCAACTGTTTTAATGCTTGATGGTCGATTTTTTTTGAATTATGTGTGTAATTATATCCTTCGTGATTATTCGCCGTCAAAAATTAATCATCCTGAAGAAACGATAGTTCAAGTCATGATGATAAGGAATGAATTATGGTTATAGGTATAATCAAGCACAAAATAATATAATAGTAATGATTATACCTTTTCAATCCGTGACAGTCCTTTGTAATCCGTTAATTTTTAAAATTATCTCACCTGTACTTATAAACCGCCACCGTCTTGTCTCCAATAATCTGTTAAGGCATCATGTTTTTAATATTGCCAAATTTCAAAATACCCATATGAACCTTTGCTATTTGGTTACTGTGTTTGATTGCTACATCTTGGACGTTTGATTCTACCAACCACTACTCCCTCTATCATAACCAATCAAGGAAACACACTATGGTTCTCCAGTCAAGTATGAACCTTGTAATATGAATGCTCTGCACGCAAACAGAGAGGTCTTTTCCATTTTTCACAAAGCTAGTTGGATTGACTATTTCCAAATATTGAATGGTTTCCATGAGAAAATAACACTTCATTTTTATATGAACATGACTGGAGAACACTCATTGATTAGGGGGTTGAGAATAGATGCATCAGAAAGGGTTGTAGCAGAAGCCACAGAACTTCCTCGAACTGGTAATCGAGGGTTATTTTGGAAGAGGCACAATTTGACACTAGTCGAATAATTTTCAGCAGCAAGAGAGAAAGTGCAGCAAAGGGCAAGAGTAATAACACTGGAGACATTGCCAAGACCCTTTGACCAAGTTGCTATCTTCCTAAAAAGGTACATTACATGTGAAGGAAGATACAAAGTTGTGAACATTTATAATTTTTCCCTATTGTCTCACTTACGCCATGGAAGACTTATAAATACGCCATTTTATCTTTCAGGAACTCTGCAAAACATGGTGCATTATCTTAGAAACTCTAGACACCCACTCTCTTCTATCACAAACCATGGGTTGATTAAATTATTGGTGCAAAGATATTTGGCACGAAATAATTTAACATGGGAATAGTTTTTTGGAGCTGGGGTGCACCAAGCACATGTAGTAGCATGCATTAGGGATAGAGAGGCCAAACAGAGCTCCTCAGATTCAGCTAGGGGGAGGAATGAAGGGTTGGAAGAAGGTGAAGATGAGCAGGAGGAAAATGCAGGAGGAGCTACAGCAACAGGAAATCCTATGGAGGAAATGGTTGGAGCAATGATGGTAATAGAAGAAGTTGTTCCATTAGAAACCGAGGGAGAAACAGTAATAGAAACATAAGTGGAAGCAACTGCAGAAGCAATGACAACAAAAGCTGGAGCTGTGGATGCAACAATAGAAGAAGGAGAAGTTGCATAAATTGGGAAAACAAGACCCCAAATTATTGATATTGAAACTTCCTCGAAGATAAATGAAACCCTAATTGAGGATGAGGAACCATTAGTAGAAACTAGAGAAGCTCTCTCCTTTCTTACACCACAGAGAAAAAGGAAAATATCAAGTATTAAGGGAGAACCATCCAGAAGAAGAAGAACCAGGGTGTCTTGGGTAGTAGAAGTGGCAAGCATGGAAAATTATATCTTACCCACTGAAACACAAGAACCAATGGGTAATTTACCAATGGAAACCACTGTCACACAAGAACCTGTTGAAACATAGGGAGAATCATCTAGGAGAAGAAGAAGAACCAGGACATCTTGGGCTATAGAAGTGGAAAATATTGAAATCCCCATTTTAATACCTAGGCTACCTATTGAAACATAAGAACCAATGGGAAATTTATCTATGGAAGCCATTGTTACACTAGAACCTGTGGAAGTCTAGCCAGAGTTAGAAATTTTGTAGTATGAAAATGAATTATTGAGCGAGGATGTGCGAGTACTTACAGAGGAACTGGAAAAGTGGAAGGAAGTAAGCAAAAAGAAAGAAACATGAGGCCCAAAAAACTTGGCAGAAGGTGCCAGTCAGTTTGAAACTCCACTTTCCATCCAGGATAAAGAGGAGATGTTATGCCCTGAATGTGGGGTTTTATTTAACTTATCATGATATAAGGTTGAAAAAGTAGAGATAGCATCCTGGAAACTTTCACATTCAAGACAGAGAAGGGATGAAACACAAAAGGTAGAATCAATTATGGAAGTGGATTTGATTCATGAGAAAGAATTACAAGAAAATGAGGCATTGCAGCCTCAACATTCAATAAATACTGAAGTGCTTCCTTCAGAAAGTAGTTCTAGGAAATTCAATTCACTTCTAGATCAGGAACAACAGTCGGGTGATATAGAGATAGTCCAACAGCCTGAAGATAGAGAGATAGATCATGACATTGTTACACAAGAACCAATGTCTTTTAATTTGGTTGTTGAAGCTGCTACGATGGAATTGAAGGAATCAAACATTGTTACACAAGAACCCGTGTTTCTAAAAACATTTGTTGAGACAACAACTCAAACTGAAATTGTTGAAACTCCAAAAACAATTGTTCAGACTGAGATTGAAAGTGTTGAAACACAAGAAGTAGCAGTTCATACTGAGACTCAGGAAGAAACAACCCATGTTTTAGATGTTCAAACACAAGAAGCATCAACATAGGTGGAGGTTCTATAATTTCAGGATCCATCCACATATAGGAATAATCAATAATTGACAGAAGAGGTATCATTTTTAAATCTTGAGGTAAGTAAATGGAAGCATCATGCAAGCCAATTTGATGAAGGTACGATTTCCCTTACTAAGCACAAAAATATTATTCAAGAATTAAGGGATCAATGGGTCGACGAGATCTTCTTTCAAAAAATTCGATGGGAAAAGATGTAGGAGAAACTAAAGGAGTTAAGGAAATGTGAGTCTATGGAGAAAGAAAAAGAACAGATGCTCACCTTAACTCATGAATTATTGAGATGCAGGGCACCTCCCCATCCTATCCTGTATTTCTCTTTTAAAATATAACTCTGTTCAATATTAAGGCTCTAAAAGAAGGAAGACCCTGGCAGGTTGTAACACCTTCCCAGTTCTTGGAAAGTTTCACCCAGAGTGAATTTTCTGAGAAAAAATTCTTATGTGAACTATATCTGCATGAGATGGAATGTCTAATGGATACTAAAGCTAATCCAATTCCCTATATTGGGGATATTCATTTAAGATCATTCACCTCTTTTGTCACCAATAATGTATGCTGGTGAAGTGCCTCACAAACCATTTGGAGAAATGATGACAACTCCGTTCTGTGGATTCGTTGAGAACCTAGAGCCCCTGTCCCTCTAATTTCTAGGTACAAGACATATCTTTCATCTCTAGAGAATGTAAATTAGTTGGTTGCATTTCAATAGAAAATCATCTCCACTTATGTTGATTTGATATCTTGGCATCCTAACATTGCCCTACAAGGAAGCAGTCAGAGATGAGAATTTTCTCCTGTAGCCCTAAGGGAAAAGGACCTATTTTGTTTTGAAAAAATCAAATATGCCTTGTCTAGAGTGCCTGGATATGCGAAATGGATGGAGTCTTGTGGTCCTAGATGGTTGGGTTTGAAGTTTATATTTCCTCTTACTTGGTGGCCAGACAAGAACTACAAGGGAACTTACATGATGACAAAGAAACCTAAGAAATACTGTTGGGGTGCGTTGATAATGAGTTATGGATTTTTGCAACATGGGAGGTACCAAAGTATTTATTTAACCTCACAAATTTTCATAGGAAAATTCTTGAGTCTTCTTCAGACCCATATTAGTTCAAATTGTTGCATGAGGACATGCAAACAGATAGATGGGGGGATATGTTGGGTCTTGAATTTACCCCTTTTTACTCTACTTTGTTTCATTCTTTCTACCTATTTTTGCCCCTATTTTACAGCTGAATCCTTACCTTTTCACACAAACAATCATGAAGACTCTATGTATAAATCATTATTTATTATTTTATTTTATGATTGGTTTTACTTATAATCATGGATTTTATCCTTTATTTGTGATGATATGTCCATGATTTCAAGGAAGGGTTTAGAATTACCAAGTGTCTCAACTGCAACAACTCATCATAATCCATAGTTAATACCGCTTGATATCAGCTACCTACTCAATGATCCGGTCAACATTACTGGTGAAGGAATTTCGGATGTTTCTTCACTCATGCAACTAAAACTCCTCGAGAAACTTATGTATTCAGTTGAGCATGTCAGTTCGTGAAACAACTCACAATAAAGTCCATTTATTCCTGAGCTTATCTTGAGCAAAGAATTGATGGCTGTAACTGTCATGATTTAATTCATTATCCTGAAGATCGAAGATCTTCATGGTTTCCCGAAAACTATGTAATTGAATAGCTTCACTCTTGTATAAGTATGCATAGCAAGGGAGAGCCAAGGATTCACAATTTTTAAGAGTTCATAGAATAGGAACTGTAACTGTACCTTTATCAATTCAATAAAGGAGTAGCAATTCTCAACACGTCTCTATTGTAGCTTTCGTGAGTTTTTGAAAGCATCTCTGTTCGAAGGCCAGGGAACACCTTCTTATAGATTTGTTGTTAGTTTAGATGTTTTGGTGTATTTACTTTTGTTCAGTGTGGAATTTCAATATTGATATATTTACATAGTTAGTTGCAACTAAATTCATTAAGTAATTGTGTTTCCAGGTTTTCTTTGGCTTGTTGTAGCAGTGTGTGTGACAGTCGATTGTGTAATTAATTCTTTCTTTTATGCATCAGTGTGTTAATAGCTGTTATAGACTCACTCATCTCATGTGTGGCGTGTTACTTATCTTTCTCATAGTTTTCCAGATTAGTAGATTAATTGCTTTGATGAATTTGCTACATGATTAATGATTAGTGATTGTTTTGGTTTGGTAATATAGACTTCCATTTTCTGCAAGAGTAATTTTAGGATGATTTATTTTTAGCTCATAGACCTTAATATTGATGTGATAGGAAATAGAAGTTATTTTCGATTTCTATATGGATGATATTACTTTGATTTCTTACAGGGAGTTGAGTTGGCTGAGTAGTGACTAGAATTGAGTGATTTGCATTTTACTTATCAACTACTGAAATTTTTTATGCATATACTTTGCTCATTGCCTTTGAAATAACAGACTTTCCTAGGTTGACAATTAAATATTGAACACTATGCTTGTTAAGGAAGTAATAGGTATATAGAATGGCCAACAATACCTCATCCATTTTTTAGAAGTAATAAAAATCAAAATCCATTGTAGTTCGAATGAGGAGCCTCTGACTTCTCCACGGTTCTCTCCAGTTTCTCCACCGTTGTGACAATTTCTCCCTTAATCCTATGATGTCTATCCATATGATGAGCTCTTCCCTAACACGTTAGGGGGAAATATCTTAACACCAAAAATCATCCACATATATCTCTATGGTATAAACCATAATTATACATCATAATCCCACCATTATTCTCTCTATTTTGACCTTCACAATTAAATTCCACCAAAATTGGTCCAAAACATCATTATTCCTTCCCTCATAAATACAGGGAAGTTGGGAATTTATTGCAACATAACCCCCATTCTCCCAAAAAGGACAAAAAAACTCTAAAATGAGAATGGTTCAAAAACCATGAATAAATACCCTACACTATGAAAAATCGTGGGCTAATACCATGGTAAAGAAAATATTGGATCATCCTATAAATACATTGTTAAGTTCTCCCCACAAACATTCCTGAACTTTTTAATTTTACATCCCAACACTTTTCATTCTAGAACCTTACATTCCTACACCTTTTGCCACACCATCCCACGTTGCACGTTGAGTTCTTTCTGTGAAACCCTTGATTCATTTCTCGGGGACAACCCTTGTTGGAGAAAATTAGAGAATTGGATCTTGGGAGTTGTCGAACCACATCCTCAAATGGTTGCAGTGGCCCATCTTATTGAAAGGTATGTTACATTTCTGTTTTACTGGTTATATCAAAAAAAAATTGGTGTTGCTTGTTTGATAGTCAAGGTTGAGCACTTCCCTTGCACCATGAACTCTAAGGTAGTTTCTTTTGCACGTAGTTGGAGATAAATATCAACTACACTTTATCTTTTGGTAGGTTTCACCAATTTCGATTAAGTTGTAGGATCTTGGGAGAGGTTGTCAGTTAACAACCCAAGATCATATTAAAAATTTCAAACTATAGTGGGTATTTTCAAGAGGATGGGAGAAATATAACTCTTTAAGAGTGTGGTCAGGAAGGTCCTCTGAAACAATATTCAAGCACAAGGTCCTTTGAGGTTAGGTTTTAGAGATATCCCTCCAATTCATAGTCTAGCATCTACTATGGATTTTATTTGTACAAGGACTTCTTGGTACCACTTCTTGTCCCTGTGTGATGCTAGAGCTATTGATTTGCAGGCTTAGCTACCCTTCCCATACATATGATCCCAACTTACAACTACACCCCTAGATGTTGATTGCGGATTGGTAACCTTACAAACTTGTCCTTAGGGTCTTACTCAAGTGTTAGCATAGGATTTTATGTGACCACCTTGGGCGGACTTTGTGACTATAGAATTAGTACCCTTGGAGGGTGTTTTCTAGATCTATTTAGAAAAACACTTGCACCAATAAGGAAAAAATGACTGACCTTAGTAAATGTTCACATCTTTTATTGTTTGGATTGTGGGACTTAATCAACCCACACAAACTATGAAAGGCTATATGTTTTCCTAGTTTGATATCCTAGGACTCTTTTTTTAGCGGTTTACTCTTTGTGTAGTTCATGCTTAGTTGGACTTAGAGATTTTTTTTGGTTGATTTAGACACTTACGGTTAATATTCCCATGGACACAAACCAAAGGATCCTTGTGATTTTCAATTTCTTGCAAACATTGGTGCTCCCTTGATGGCCACTTTTAATCTTCCTGGATTCATATTGGGGCTACCGATCTGGTTTTTTTCCACTTCAAATGTTCTAAATGACCCTAATGATTCTCAAGCAAGAACCTTATATCAAGGGAATCAAATCCCTATTCCTTCTTCACCAGTAACATCTTCTCCTCCTCCTTCTACCTCATGTCGTGAAAGTATTAGTATTAATAGCCAATAGTCTAAAAGGAAAAGAAATAAGAATAGGAAGAAGGTGAAAAAACAAGGGGGACACTCCCCATCCTTTGTAGGTCACACTAGGGGAAAATTACCACTAGCCTTTGGATATCATGTTACGGGAACCTATCCAATCACTGCCAATGATACTGGAAACCTACAACCAACCTCTATAGGTCATGTTGGGGTAAACTTTTAGTCACTACAGGTCATACTGAAAGTATGTCATCAACCTCTACTAGTCATGTTGAGAACATGTCACTAGTCACATCAAGTCATACTAGACACAAGAAAATATCCACTACAAGTCATGCTGGGGGAAAACAATGAGTCAATGTGATTCATGTTGAACATGTTTACAGTATTGCAGAGATACAAAGAGTGTGTTCCGAGTCTCAAGGATATTTTTCTCTTGAACAACCTATGATTTCCCAACAACATGTTTAACCTTTGGTTGATGAAGTGATTGATTCATTGTAATCTTTGAATGATCCGACCTCTCACTTGGAAAGTGTTAATGTTGATATGGATGAACCAATGTGATATTTTTTCCAATCCCACTCTTACTTTGGAGAGTGATAAGCATCAAGTGGTTGAATCAATGCAATATTCGGTCAATCCATCTCTTCCTTTGAAAGTGAAATGTCTACCAATCAAATTTTCTTCACTTCTAGTTTATAAATTTTCAGACAAGGGGCCACTCAATTCTCTTTGAATGAACCCCTTCCACACTGTAGGATTGCTCCCTTTGATTGGAATAGTCCGTCTAAGCCGCACCTTCCTTCTGTTGCACCTTTTCAAATAAAGGTTCCACTTAAACCCTACACTATTGTTCATTTTACTGTAGATGAAGGAACCTCTAGTAGTATATGTTCCACACATGCTTGGAAAGGTACACGATCTTCCAATCTGCTACAGTTTTCTTAGCAATCGCTAGATTTTGATAGAAGGCCTAGTGAAAATTTGGGATGTCTTCCTTAATTTCCTGTTACGTTAGGCATGCAAATCATCTTAGTCAATTTTATGGTTATGGATTACCCTTTTCACTTTCATATGCTCCTTTGGCATGATTACATATATTCTATGCATGCTTTGGTGTCTACACTCTTTCGAGTGATGTATTTTCCTCACAACGAAAGCATTTTCACTATTGATTAGCTTGCATTTGTTTATCCTCATCACTACCCAAATTTATACCAAGTATATCCTTTATCACTTACTAATATTCCGTTAGGCACTACCCCACCATGGGTAAATTATGTGGCCTTATATCCCTCATGTCCAATTGCTACTAAGAAGAAGCCTTTGTATTCATGCTTACCTTATTGGGACTTGGCCCTAGTAATTGACCATGTGATCCATCCAATGGGAGAATTTGAGCTTGGTATCCACCCTATTGGTCCAAGTGAATGTATTGTTAAGTGATTTATATGGGATGATATAATTCCCTAAGATGATTTTTTCCTAGAGTATATGATACAATATGAAATTCCTTTGTATTTTGATATCATTTTCAAAGATCACCTCCATGGATTGGACCTAGTAGAAATCAAATACAACCTTGATTTTCCTTTTGAGTCTAATCTCCCTCTTCATATATCCCCATACATTGGTGTTCCTGAATCTTGTGACTCTGCCTTTGAGTTGCAAGTCAGTAATCCTATTGAGTTTGATCCTGCTACTAGTTTTTTTTACTCCCATGATGATGAGTATGTTCCTATAGACTCTATTATTTCTTTAATTTTTTATCTTCCTCATGGGTTTGATCTTATTGATTATAGTTCCCCAAGCCTTGGTGTTCGTGAGTCTTCACTAGTAAAATCCTCCTTGGTTATAAGAGGCTTAAAATATACATCCATGTCTTTAACTTGGTGCTTACCCAATAATTATTTGAAAATTAATATTCATAATTAAGTTCTTGTACATGAAAAAATGAAAAAATGAAAAAAAAATCATTGCTTCTATGGTGTTAATAGTCTTAAAAATAAGTATCTGGAACAATTAATGCCTACATGGCATGCTCCCTTTATATTTTCATCCAAGGAGGAAGGTTATTGTTTATAACAAAAACTGGCCAATAGAGTAACTAGTTTTGAGCTCTCCAAATGGATAGACAACATCAACTTCCATTAAAAGTCTAATATTGTGTGGTTATTCTTTAAAAATAGGCCATAGTTCCTTGATGTATCTAAATCCAAAACCATCTCTAGAAACTAACATGGCATCATCTTCAATTTTTTCCATGCATGATAATCCATAAATTATGCAATCTTTTTGCACCTGAATAATCATTGGAAACATGGAATTATTTCGGAGATATCAAGAAGAAATTTGTGGAGCACCTTATTTTGTTAACTGATCAATACGACATCTACTAATTCCACAATCAGGGAACTCACTTTTTGAATCATATTGTATATAATATATAATATGGTCATAGGACATGCATCAATTGTGTTATACTCCATTCCTATATCTCTTAGAATGATGCACATTTCCATTTATCTGCGAGATAAAGTATTTGATAGTGGTAGAAGAGTATCACTTAGCAATTTAAAAAAAAAAATTAATGGAAATTCAAAATTAAGGGCATGTATAGTACAATCACAAATAAATAACAAACAATTACAATTATATACAAATAAATCTTGCATACCTTAACAATTGTGTCATTCATGTGTTTGAAATACCAATAATTACCTTCAAGTTGACCAACAAATAAATAGCATAAATAATACTTGTATTTAAGTCTTTCTATAATGCTTTTTGTGCCTCATCAGTGAGAGGTACATCATAAGCTTTTTTGTGGATCTCATTCGCAGGTGCATTCTCATCCGTAGAAACAAATGTTTCATGGATCATCCTATTTATCCCTTCATTCTCAATAATATTGGGGTCATTTTCTTCCCTTGTATTAACTTCAATTTCATCTCTCTCAGCATATCTAATATAAATTATAGCATGTCGATTTTCAAGAATTGGTGGTCGTGTTTGTGTAATAATTATGCCAAAATAAATACATTTAGTATAAAAATAGACAAATATCAATAGTGATAAGTGAAAAAACATGTTTTTGATATCTTACCAAGAAGTGATATTATTTTCCACCTTCCAAGCACACATGGTCTAAGCAATGTTTCCTTAAAAACTCTTCCTCTCTATATCCCTTTGCATTGCTTACAAGGGAAATAACATTTCCCATCATTAATTATATCATGATAAATATTGGTTTGAATTTGAGCATATGTTTTACCATAGTTTCTACTGAAACCAAATACATAATCGAGAAGCAACTGTATAGTAGCATTTCGTTTAGATCTACTAGCGAATCAGTGGAAACAATTGTATAACATTGCTATCTATCTCAACAAAATAAAATATTAAATCATTCATTAGTACAGTAAGAATAAAGACAAAAAGAAATAAAAATTAGAAAATTAAAAAAAAAAAAAGTATTAACAACATTCCATTCTACATAAAATGTCTCTTCATGGGGTGGCGTTTTGAATGGTTTACGTGATACATAAGCATGGTAAAAGTAATTAATGATCTAGATTATTCTTACCATACATACAAATAAATGACACTTAAGAATCTTTCCATGGATATTTGACACATCTAGTCCTAAAGGATGTTAGATATATAGGATGGTGACACAAAATCTTGGGTATAAAAGGACAAACGATAGATGAAAAGGAAAAAGGTACAAGGTGATGATTCTAGGGGTATTCCAAGAAATGGATGATAAATAAGGTGGTGATATCAAGTTAAGTCTAATGAATGCAAGAAGGGTAAGATAGAAATGTGAGAGGTATGGTTGGTAAGGTGATCTCACGATATATCTAGCCTATAGGATGCAACAACCACATTCTATGTCTCAACGCATAACAAAATGGTTAATCACACCTATATGCAACTATCTCGATTTAATCCTTACTTGAAATGATGATGCAAGGAAATATAAACCAGTTTGGAGGTAGAGAAAGAGAGGGGAGTGACCAAGTAGCAAGAAGGTGTAAAGGGATACATGAGAACAAAGAAGGAAGGATGGAAAAAAGAGCACAAACCAAGTGTGAGATAACTAATGTTAACCAGTACAAGAGGCCCAAGCTATCCCTATGAAGGCTCATCAAGGGTGGGGCTTAATTCAACTAGGTGAGTAAGAGGGAAGGAATAAGAGGTTTCTACAAATTAGTCAAGGTGAGTGACTAAAGGGAGAGTGTAAGAAACCATTCCAATTTTGTAAGAAACCCAACTTATATACATATGATAATTTAAAAAACATAGTGGGACTTTAATAAGGGCCTCTTGTTACTAACTATGAAGGGATTCAACACTTCATTTAATGTCTACCGTAAATTAATTAATTATTAAGTATTATGAATTAGTATTATATTAAGTATGTAACATTGCCACCGTCTTTAAAAGGGAGCTTTGTCCTCAATTTTAATTTCGTTGATATCTTCTTTATTCGGGGTTTGTGTTGAAGCAAGGTATTGAGATATGTTATCTTGATTAAACCATTGCTTCCTTTGTTTCTTTTGTTTTGGAATTTATTATGCTTGGTTTGTGATGTTTGTGAGCTTCTCAAACCATACAATTTATAATTATTTATTTTCCGTATCGTCTTTTGGATTCCATTTATGAGCAACCGTGAACCTTCATTACTACTGCATTTCTTAATCATAAAACCACATTTCCAAATTACCCAATCTATTAATAATCATTCCTGACTGAATTGGTGTAGGTTTGACTAGTTGTGTGTGTGGATTTTCGCATTCAGGCCATACTTTTTTAGTATTCATCGAGAACAAACCTCATTGAATGCTAAAAATTCTTACATCTACAAATAATGATATCTTGTAATTTTGTGGTTTAAGTTTGGTCAAGTCATTAGTCCATATCCAGCTAAGTGTTGCAGTTGTTGGGATCTTTATGAACTACACAATATTAAGATGCCAGAGATATCTAACAAGGGACGTGTCTATTTTTGGAAAATATTTGATGTTCATATCACCATTAGTGTCTCAAAAATATCCATTCAATTCCTCCATGACTACTATTTTTAAGCCTGGATATATACCTTTATGTTCCTCTTCTCCAAAAGTGAATCCAATTCTATTACTTCCACCTTTTGCACTAGATGTGAACCCAACATCAGATGTTATAATAATGGAAGTATTTTTAACAGATACTCTTCGACTTTGGAAATCAAGGTGATGGCTAATCTTAAGCATTTGTAGTTTGAAAATATCAGGGTGAGCTTTCTCAATTTTATCAGGCAATATTATTATAACTAGATTTTGTCTTACAACCTCAATAAGTGTGCATTTTAATTTTAACAATTTTTAAAGATGTGTTGTAGTTATCATAGAAACGACACATCTATATTGATGTCAGCCTCAGGATTCTCTAAGTATTAGATTGGTATTCTCTAGGATTCTCTAAGTATTAGATTGGTATTCTCTAAATCATAGCCTCCATGGCTTCTTCCTTGGAAGGAATTTTAATAGCTTCCACCTTCGATTTCCACAGGAATGTGACCATTTCAATTGTCCTTTTTTTGAATTGATCAAGAAGCATTATCAAATCTTCATTGAATGATTTCATGCCGTATGTATAGACTTAAGGTTGAAAATGTTAAAATATTATAAGAATATAATTAATAAAATATTATTTTAATATTTTTTGGAAAATTGATGAAGCTAGGGTTTAGTATATAATAATAATATTATGGTAATATTTTTTAAAGGGGCGATTGAATAATTATTATATAATATTTTTATTTAATAATAATTGTGAAATGATTAGGGTTTTAAAATATTAAAATAAATATTATTATCAATAATTGTAATAATTAAATTTATATATATATATATGGAATGGATTAGGGTATGGTCGATGGAGGATGGAGCAATGAGTAGGGGTGTGAATGGATGGGCGTAGGAGGGGAGTGATTATATGGAGGAAATGTTGGGTGGAAGGGCACATGAGCACGCATAACGGTGTGAGCGTAGTGCGGGGATGAGGGGCGGGGCAGAAAGAGAGGCATGAGCTAGTGTAACGGAGTAGAAGGGGCAAGGGAAAAGGAGTAGGGAGAATGGACATAACCAAGGGCATGGAAGACACGGTATTTGAAGTGGGTGTCAATGGAAGAGGAAAACAATGGGAAGAGTGTGTGTGTGAGGGGTTTAATTGTTGGAGTGGTGATGGAAGGGTGGATTTATGTGGACAACAAAAATATGTAGGGGCTAAGGTGGGAGGGAGAGTAGGAGGCTATGCATGAGCGTGGATAGTAGTAGAGTGAGGAGGATTATGAAGTCCACTAGGGGTGGATAGGCATAGTGAGGAGCATAGTGGAGATATGTGTAGGTAGAAATGTGGTGTAGGAGGAAGGTGTATATGTGGGGGAAATAACAGTGTAGTTGCAAGAGTGGGGGAGGTGTGGAAGGAATTGCACGAGACTAAGGAGTAGGAGGGTTGGGTGGGGGTGAAAGCTGGAGGTAGAATGGAGGAGAGACAGTGTATGGAGATGGAGGAGCACAAGATTGAAGGAGGAGGATAGACTGTAAATGAGGTGTATTGATGGTTGTGTAAAGAAGAGTGCAAAGGGACTGTGAGGATGGTTAATTGTGTGATGTGGTGAGTAGGCGCATGGGAAAGGAAAGGCGTAGAGTAGGTGGTGGAAGAATGTGGTGCGAGATAAGTCAATGGAGAAGAGAGGGTAGTTTTTGTGAGTGAGAGGATATGGATTAAGTATGAAGAGTGTGAATGGAGTAAGGTAGGAGTGTGATGGATGAGCAGAGATGAGAGGGCTTGGAGCGAGGGTTGAGGGGAGTGCAAAGACACGTAGTGGGAGGTTTGTGGTGTGGGAGTGGATACAGGGATGGAGTTGGAGAGAAGAATGGATTGGAGTATTGTGTTGAGGAAAATTGGATATGAGAGGAATTAGAGTGTATGCAGGGATGACAGGAGGAAGAGAGTTGAATGGAAAGAACGGAGAGAACTCAGAGAACTTTCATAAAATACCTGCAACCAAGCTAATGTAAGAAACAGTTTTGGTTTCTTAAGATAAATGAAGTGAATCCAACTTCAAAATTAATAATATATATATATATATGTGTGTGTGTGTGTGTGTTTGTGTTTGTGTGTGTGTGTGTGTGCGTGTGTGTGTATAGGATAATTAGAAAACATAACGGAATAGTAATCTTGTGAGTAACCATGAAGGGATGCAATT
This sequence comes from Pseudotsuga menziesii, assembly GCA_001517045.1. Lineage (NCBI taxonomy): Eukaryota > Viridiplantae > Streptophyta > Pinopsida > Pinales > Pinaceae > Pseudotsuga > Pseudotsuga menziesii. The sequence goes on from LPNX010207691.1 coordinate 23,711, forward strand.
CTTCATTTGTTGTCTACCATTAATTTATTAATTATTAATTATTATGATTTACTATTAATAATTAGGTACTATTATATATATGTAACATAGAGGGTATGCTTCAAGCCAATCCAAGATGCAAGTACATTTATTTGAGAAGATCAAATCATACAACCAAGTAAAGTATGAAAGAAAACAAATGTAATTGTGGGTGCATGCGTTATATGATTTTTCTAAAAATGGGATGGTAAATGTGTATCTTCCCAATATACATGTGTGAAAATACCTAATGACCTAGTTATGGCCTTACACTCAAATAAATGGTATTTTTGATAGCCATTGATCCAACCGATCATAAATTCATCGAGGATAGCTAGTGAAGGTGAAAAATGATTAGTTACAGTGAGGGGCACCGGGGGTGGTACCAAAAACCAAAAAAATCTGATCCAAGTACTATCACTTACCATGATAGTCACTTATAATGTATATTCCCTAAAATTTGGACACTAGGTTGCCTATATGAAATGCAGGGAAGAAGTTGTTCTTGGTACGGTGAAAGGTATCCTACAAATCAAGGTGGTGGTGGGATATCCCTTGGGAGAATAGAAACAACTTCACCTTTGGTTTGGCCTTCTCTTATTTGGTTCCTCATTCCCCGGGTCTACTTGAACACTTGGAGGTGGAGGATTTTTTAAGTACCCTGTTTTGAAAACCTACTATGTTTCATAATGAGAAAAAACAATGGGGGATTATTTGGAGTCTTATCCCTAAGGTCCTACATAGCTACTAAATTATTTTCTTACCCCTGTGGGGGAATTTGTAAGTTGGTTAGGATATTGGTGTTTGTTTGAAAACTAAAAAATAATAATGATTTCATATATTGGAAATTTACAAATAGTTATTGGTTTTTGAGAAGTAACTCTCTCTACGGATGAAACTCCCCACTTTAAAATGTATGATTGACAAACCTCATTATCATATTATCTCAACACACTAGAAAATTTTCCAAATAATACAATTATACTTGCAAGAAAAAATCAATATAGACTATGGTACATGATGATGGAATGTCAAATAACAATTCTCTAGTTAATCCAGGCACATATTTTAGTTGAAAGGATAATATCATTAAAGCACAAAATCACCTATAACTCAATTTCTCCCCCTCCCAAATTTATTCAAAAGAATGTTTTCTTGGTTTGATCGACTTCTTAATGTCATGAAATTGATAAAAATACCCAAAAACAGTCAGCATGTCACTTAAGAGGTGTTAAGGGGAAAGTGTAACTTAAGAGACATTAGGGAACATCACAATGATCTACACTTCTAAGCATCTCTTAATAAACGCTCCCTAACATCACTTAATCCATGCTTTCCCATTAATGTTGCTTAAGTGACGTGACATTAAAATTTCATCCTTTTTTTCTCTAGTTTTCCAGCCACTCGAATTCAATTTGACTTTGATAATTTATATTTTGATTAAAAATAGTTCCAAAAGTCAAATTATGACCAAAAATGTATTAGTGGAAGAATTCATTGGTCATACTAAGGATAATGGGGTATCCAAGTTTCCAAATGTAAAGTGATCTAATGGGTGGGCCAACTTGATAATGACGTAGACCTAGGATTGTCATCTATGAATCCCATAGAAGATATATTTCCCAAATTCAAGGGATACCAAACTAAGACTTTACATCATAAATGAACCTAGATGAGCCATCAGAGAGAAAAACAAAAGAATGAACCCAAAATTCTCTGATGGAAGGTGATATGATGGTCGTATTAGATATTGATAATAATCCTAGAAGATCCATTGAATGAGCAATAAATATCTAGGATAAATATTATCAATGGAAGGTTATATAAAAGTTAAAAATAATCATCACCTCACCATTAGGTGTAAAGTAATTAAGAGGAGATGCAAATTCCTGATGAAAGGGAGCCGCAAAGAAAAATTAACCAAAGAAGATTCATCAGAGAATTGACTAATGCGGCAAGAAATGAATCATCACCAAAGGATGTCTTGTTTCCCATAATATATAAGGATGGACATGAAGAAAAATTCCATCATAAGAACATAATCCAAAACATGAGTACCATAGATAAGTATAAGATGCAAGAGGAACAATGTAACGAAAGCACATTTCAGGTCTAGTTGAAAAGTAAATTGAACGGTGAAGAAAAAACACCAATAAAGGGATTATATTGAAAAATCACATGACAATAAGATGTAAAGAACAAAACCATTATCACAAATATCATTTAAAATAGATAATAAAATCATGGAACAAGAAAAACAAGACAATAGAAGTATAATCCAACTCAACATTATAGGTACATGCATAATTGAATTATAAAAGAACCTTCATTCATCTAGATAGACATACATGATAGAAAAAGTTGGAAAATTATATACCATTAGGATACAAGAATAGACATCCTCTCAAAATATTTTTTTATATAGATATTTTCAAAAGAAATATTACACTAAGTTCAGTACACACTGAAATATGAGCACGGACCCTAAGCAGAATAACAACTTACAATCCTAGAAAAATGACTCTAAATGTCAATATTGATAGGATTATCTTAACCATAACCTAAAACCTTGGTCTGCATATCTTCCATGGAATGACAAAGGAAACAAACCTCTTATGAAATCTCTTGAAGCTTTGGAATAATTTCATCTAATCTGACTGCCACTAATGAACCATGACTAGAAGCTGACACTGAAATGAAATATTTGGACTGAACCAAAGGACCACCCACACAAAAATACATGATTAGACATGGAAGTGATGTTGGTATTCCAATATGCACCCCATTTTTTGGAGTAAGAGGGAGGGAAATAAGCTTTGGAAAAGACAATAAAGTACATTATGTTGCTACTCCAATGAGATTAGTCGGCATCCTAAAAGCATATCTAGCATGTCAACTAGGATGGAATCCATAAATGTAATATATAATAAGTCCAAGAACCACGTAGGATCAACAGGAAAATCGATCATAGGAGAAAATAATGGAATCGTTAATTGTAGTGACAACACATAAAAAATAGTTACCATAAAAGAGGCAGGAACTCCTTTTTAAAAGGTAGATAAGGTGACAAACACTCTATCAATCAATCACACAAAGAGATAAGGCATGATCAAATGGTTGGTAATAAATTCACAATCCAATGAATGACTATTGATACGCCACCAAATATCAATCACATACTAACACAATTACAACAATAGATCAAATGCATGGACCTAAGAAGCACGATGGAAAGAAAAGGTGATGGACACATCACATTTATGGAATTAAAAGACATCCAATCTACCTGAATCAAAGAAAAATTTATGACAAAATAGAAAAAATATTATAATAAATATAGAATGAAGATTCCCACATGAGGATGATAAAACCAGGAGAACATAACAACATTAGGTAAATGAAGTAACAAACCCAACTAGAAACCATGTTACTAAATAAAATGGCTATCTAACGCATTAAAATGAACTAAAAAAAATTGTTGAAGAGATTCCAAGTTCGATAGAAGAAACTAGACATAAAAAATGGTGGCTAAGGAGAACCCAACGAAGCCATATAGACATTTTGGTCAAAGGACTATGTCACTATATGATACAACCCACAAAGGAATATCATACCTACATGTGACAATGTATTGGGATTCTGGGAGGCTAACATCGCCCCTCTTGCTAAAAATATTCAGACCACTCTAACGATAAATCCATCGACATAAAATAGTCTAAGAATCGCCAAAAAATATCGATGAAGAAGACAATGAATGGAATTTATGTTTGATAAAAGTGAAAATTAATAAAATGCATGTCAAAAATAATAGAAATGGCGTGACTGAATATGCATGTACGAACAATAGAATAAATGTGGGTGGTGTAATTAAAGAATTCAACATCCCACATGAAGGAAACAATATAAGAGCATTAAATATAAGGGAAAGAAGCAAATCTTAGAGCAATGAAACTATGTTGATATCAAATGCCAACAACCAAATTTCATATGAGAAAATTTTCAAGGAATAATGGAGGCATAACATCAGAAGAAAAAGGATCCATGCCATGGTCTAGAATATGATAAGCAGGATGCATCCTAAGAGAAGAAATCATACTAGACATGGTGCACATAGTAGATAAAATATATAACATGGAATTTTGAGCTCTAGTAAACCCATGAGCAAGGAATTCCATCCCATTAATAGAAAAAACGATCCAAAAAGTATTCAATATTTCAAGAGGAATAGAGTTATGAAATACAAAGGGAGTAAAAATAAAAGTGAAGAATTACTCAATATGGCTTAAAGTATATTGGATATGTTGACATGGAGGATTTAAGGTATGCACACCATAAAACCTAGATTCAACTAGTCAGTAGAATATTTGGGTAAAAATGCAAATAGATGGCTAAAGGAATAGATCTATCTTCTAGAAAGAATAAACCAAGATGGTAAACAGATGGAATGGGTAAATATATTTTAAGATGCACTGCATATCCAATTGATGGAGGTAAGAGTGAATACCCACACTCAGTCTTTTATTTATAGTTATTTCTTCTAGATAATTGTAGAACTCTTAATGTTATCCGAAATAAAAATAAGTGAGACAAATAGCCACATGATGGTTCCATACCTATACCCAATAATGTATACAAAATATGTCACATGCTTCTCCAAAGAAGTTCAGGATGGTGTTTTAAAATGGTGTCAAATGTTGGAATGGAAAGAGGATGATAAGACGCTACGATTGGATACAAGGGGGTGTCTACAAATACAAGCCATGATGGTTTGGTTTGAGATGGAATATTATTCATACATATGGGTTCATATATTTCACAAATACCCAATAACCCTCTTGAAGTATGTGAAAAATGAGGTTGCACTAAGGGAAAAATGCAAATAGGTTCTTATCACAAAAAAGCATTTATCAAAGAGGAAGCACAAGAGCACCTTGGGAACCCTCATGAAGGCGGGAAAGATATGAATTTCACAAGGAAAAAATAGAATGGTTGGAAATATATTCATACCAACTAAATCCAATTTTGTTTTATTCCTAAGTTAGAATTCTATGACCCAACCATTACAAAGTGGTACCTAAAGAGAATGTTTGGCTGGAAAGGAAACCCTATTGGGAGGAAGAATTTAAAAGATCTCCCAAATTCATAAATTAGGGGTTCATGGAAAATATCAAAGAGGTTAACAATGATGAATTATTCACTTCATTATTGAAGGGATTGAAACATGAACCCAAAGGGATACAAAATGAGGACTACATCTCTAATGACCCAGAACATGTAGCTAAACATCCATATAATTAGAATCCTTTGAATACAGTTATGAACTATATAGATATAGATATGCTTCCATTAAAGAAACAAGAGGAGTGGTATGAATAAATAAGTTGTGAAGTAGATATGTTCATAGAAACACTCAAGCAAAGAATCCAAATAAGAGCACAGATGTGGAACAATAGAGAGAGGAAAAAGGGGCGATATAGGGAATTGGTGAGGTGGGAAAACTTGTCACTTCTCGATAAGTAAAAATATTAGAAAGTAAAATATGAGATAAATCACATAGAAAAGGAGCTAACTCCAAGCATGGAACCTCAAACAAGGAAACAAAGAAAGGAAGGAAATACCTGTATAAGGAAGAAGATGTCTAAAGCCATGAAGAAGCAAGTAATGTGTAAGAAGGCCAAGGAAGCATATGAGGAGAATTAATGAACATTTCGAACTCTAATTACATAAAGGATATCAAATAGTCACAATCCAAGGAATATATTGGACTAGGAGATTATGGAAATACTCACAACAAGAAATCGTGGAACACCAAAAGAAATTGCGATATAACCACAAGATAATTAGTATATCTAAGGAGATAGACAACCTAAAAAACCCTATGTCTAACCACTCTAGACAATCGGTGCTAAACAAAAAAAAAATAGTTCTTTTATCAATTGTTGATTTGGGACAAGTTCAATTAATTGGCAGAAAAAAAAGGAAACATGTCCACAGGAAAAAGAGGTAAGAAGGAAGAAAAGTGCATGGTACATCTCGACTCACAATGGAGGAAGAGAAGTGCAAACTATAGATGCATAAAATCCAAATAAGAGGAAATGTGATTGCATGGGATGAGAAGATAAGGGATCATCAGAAGAGGATAGAATAAATAGGAGGGAAGCCATCAAGAAAATATAAGTGAAGAGATAGAGGACCAAGAGAACCTGAAGGAAAATGAAGAGACCAACCCAATTGATACAATGGAAGTTTAGGAGGAGAAAATAAATTAAAAGAACATGCAAATTTTGCAATTACATAAAAAGGTAGAAACCCATGCACATGGAAAACAAAATATAGAAGCTCGAATGAATGAGAAAAGAACAAATATCCAAGAAGAAAAACTAGGAAAGGAAAATACAAAGGAAGGAAACTAAAGAAATGTAATATCCCATAGAAAAGAAGTAGGACACAACAATAAAATAAACCTATCGAAGGGATACACAATCTAAATAAACTCACAAAAGGGATAGAAGTGTCAAAACCATAATAACATCAACAATTATACAATCATTGGCCCAAAGAGCACCAGAACCAACTATGAAATAGTTGAAATTCCTCAGAAAATGAAGGAAGCTACTACATGAAGTGTAGAAATAATACAATGAAGAAAACTTTAATCTCCAAATTAAAATCATATCATAAGGGAAAGACAAGGAGAGAGGTGATAGAACACACACAGAAATATCATATGACCCAAAAAAAGAGGGTGCTTACTACCGATATGGTTTCCTCAAATGTATCAAACAAACCACAAGTCACAATGGAAGGCACTATTTACACTATGGAAATAATCAAGGAAGAGATGTTGAGAAAATAAAATCTACAAATTGGGATGTTAGGACATCATATGATGGTTATAAGTTATAAGGAAAAAGGATTTGAAGACAAATAATAAACATTATACACGATCTACAAAACCAATTGTATAAACTATCCCAATAAGTAGAAGGTATGCTCCCTAAAATAGACATTCCCAATGGAAAATTGAAAGAAGAAGCAATCAATCTAAGGATGGAAATAACAGTGGACTAAATCCACTAGATATAAGCTAGAAAACAAGTAGAAGAAACACAAACACAAGAATAACCACAAAGTAAAACATATGAAGTATTTAAAGAAGTGGCACATGTGATGTATAATATATGGGCCTAAAAATGAGAGACTTATATGGAGTAATCAAGGAAGAAAAAAAATAGGAATGAAGAAAAGGAGAATTAATGGAAACAATATGCATAACAAGGGAAAAGGTATAAGAAGCACTATATCAAACAATTGTAATAAAATTTTGAGGAAGCGAGAACTCCATACATATAGTAAAGAATAATACCAACTGAGTGTATTCAAAACCAAAAAAACAATATTATAGATCTCAAAATGGTTTGAGAATAATTACACCAAGCATAGGGAAATAGAGTGGAAAATTTTCTAAAAATTGGAGAGGATCAGAAGAATATAGGGGTCAAAATTTTCAAAAAGAAAAAATGATTCAATCAATTGATTGAACAGTGGGAGTTTGAGGGCAATCTAAAAATGGAAGAAATCAAGGAGAAATGTGACATTAAATTCTAACATCAACAATGTAAGTTGGATGGAGGAATTTTGTTGAAATATTGTAACTTCGAAGAATATTCTATATGTATATTTTGTGGTCCCCGATGGTCCTACCGGGAGAACCACTTGTATTACTTTGTACCCCGATCCTTATGATCGGAAGAACTAATAAGAGTCATGAGGTAGTCCCCTCTAATTGTAAAGGTGGGTCATTAGCACCCTAGTGTGGTTACTTGAGCCTACATGTGTAACTCGATCCTACATGATTTAACTCGAGCCTACATGTCGAATGAGTTAATTCAAGTGAACGGATGAATATAAATAGAGGTGTGGTGCTCCTCATTTGGAACACACATTCTCACTTGTGTAGCGCATTAGTGGAGAAGAGAAGAGTAGCTGGAGAAGGAGGAGGATCAGGCTTTGATCTCCTTGTTGGTTTTACCTTTTTACCTTCTTTTTGGGGCATCTATATTGAGGAAGCTTTTGTTGGGTTTTTCCCTTTAGGGTTTTCCCAGGATAAATCTCTGTGTTCCTTTTGTATGGTTGTGCTTTTCTATATTTCAGTGATCCTGTTTATATGCTTTTGTTATGAGTTCGAAATGAAATACTAATGATCTAGCTTAGCATATGAAAATTTAACATGGAATCAGAGCCACCCTGAAAGAAGACATTGTGCAGCTAAACAAGCTAGGGCTTCTTACTTTTTGGGTCTCTATCCACAATCGATCAGCAAAAGAAGGCTAGACTGACTCTCCATTGAAGTGTGCATCTTTCTATCGAAGCGGAATTCGATTCCAAGCATTTTCAGTTCTGGTGCGGAAAATAAATTAGGGATTTCTACATAAGAAATTTTTTTGAGTGAGCCTGGCATAGGATTTTTCTCCTCATCAAAATTGAAGTTTAGAGACCTGGATCAATAATTTTGGTTGGGTGAAACTCTGGGAAAATCAAACCTTAGTTTGACCCCAAACTAGAAAAACCCTAAATACTAAAACTGCTAAGTTTTGGTACATTCGCTATATCCTGATATTGGAGAAGGATCAGGATCTGAAACTTGTAGAGGTCGAAGATAAAATCATGATTTACATTGTATCCAAAATTCAGCTTCTGATTCTCTATATTCTGGGAGATATGATCCCTCCAACTTAGGGTTCTAGCCTCTTCCAGAATTCATCCCTAAACAGGACACCTGGGGAGAATTGCTGTAGCGTGGGCTACAGAGGTCCAAATGGAATTCTTGAGGATGTTCCAGAAATAGGACAGACTGTGATTTCTATGGTCTACATTTCAGAACTAGAAGATGAAACAGTGACATGTGACAGTCCATACAACTTCATTGTTCTAAACAGTCCTGTAACAAGTCACCTTGGGAAAAGGATCATAAATCCTAATTGGTGAAACCTGTGGTTTTTTATTAGGGACATGCGAGGTTACCTCAGTACTAAATTGCAGACATAGAGAAACAGTAATTTCGGATATATCGCAGAAACAATGATAGGCATTTCTGCAGAAGAAATTGGAAAACTAGGGCTTCTTGTTCTGGGAACTTCCCTCTACTGTTTTTAGAAAATGAGTACATTGGACAGCTCCATTTGAAGAGATCTATCTTTTTATCTAATCATATCTGAAAGATTCCAAGTTTTGAAAATTATGGTTTCTCTAACAAACCCTAGATCAGCCAGCTCCGGAAGCAAGACAGACACCTCAAATCAGTAAGATCTAATCTTTTGCTATTTGCATTTGAGGTTCTCATTTCAAAGTGATCTATCACATCAACTTGATGATAAGCTCGATGAAGTTGAAAACTTCCAAGCATGGAAGTATTTGATCTCTCTAAAGAAAATTATTTGGACACCTACATGAGTAGAGAGGTTACAGTTCTAGAGGGAGATGAGGCTCAAAGCCTTACACCAGAAGAACTTGCTCAAGGCCAAGAATATCATTGTTGATTCAGTCACGGATCAACTTGTACCACAAGTGTCTTCCCTAAAGACACCGAAAGAGATGTTTGATTCCTTGAACAAGCTAATTGAAGGAAATAACATACATCAGAAGATGACCTTAAGAAACAAATTGAAGAGGTAAAAGAAGAAGTGAAGAATACAGAAGTGGCGATAGCCACCTTGAATGACCTCCTAGGATCGTGGGATTCATTCATGCGAAGAATGTATGCCAGAAGGAAGTGATTACTTTCAGCTTGACTCATAAGAAGAGAAGAATAAGATGGGAGCAATTGAAGATCAAGCTCTCACCATTCAAAGAATATCCCTCATGCGATGAGGAATATGAAGAACTCAATTCTTGAATAACCTCTTATTCATCTTATCATTTGGATAAGAAATGATGATTTCATGAATGGAGAAGATGATAAAGCAGAATGATCAAGATGGAGTCTACCCATGAAACAAATAAAAGATAAGTATTCATTTGTCACTTCATGATATTGTTTTGTTATACATTTGATTATATTCAGTTGATGTGTTATGCATGATAGATTGTTTGCATTAATGACTGTATACTACTAATATGCATGTGATGGGTAAGTAGCTCATGGTGCTATAAAACTCTCCATTGCTACTTATTTAGAATGAAGCCTCCTTTCTGACATATTGGATTAGTGCACAATCTCAATAATGTCATGATAGAAATGGAAGGCATCTAGAAAGTTTCTATGAGATATGGATGAATGTTGTATTGGCTAAACGGTTTCATGATGCATAAGAATTTGTCGCAATGCATATGTTTTATGAAATAGTTCTAACCATGCAACTGGTGCATTTGATTGTAGGAAAGGTCCTGTAAAACCTCCTACAAGAAGGATAAGACTTGTTCCAAAGAACAAGTGATGACAATTCAAGATTCACTCCAATAAAATCTGAAGCTCCCAGGGTCAGAGACACCATGATGGAAGAAAAAGCTTAAGAGAGAAGTAAATCCACCTCGAAGGATGAATACCACCATGGGTACAAGAGATAACTCAATATGAAGAAAAGAATGCTATGAAAGAAGCTATAATCAAATAATAATAGTTAATCATGGGGAATGATGTATATGATATGATTTCAAGACAGAAAGGGAAGTACGTAGTATCCTCCATATGGATCTACAAGAACAAGTGTACAAAGCAAGGTTCGTGATTTGCCTCAGAAAGAATAGACTATGACATGACATACTCTCTTGACCAGTATATATCAAGCATAGAACCACCTGTACAGAATCAAGAGGGAAGATGATACTCCACTTCAGGGGGAGTGACTACATAAGATATTTGAGTTTGACATGGTACGACATGATGGATAGCTTTGTGATGGATCAAGACTTTACCAAGAGTAAAGTGGGTTCCAACCTTCAAGTTTGAATGCAGAAGACTAGGATATGTTGATGACCTGACAAGATGAACTCATGGAAGATGTTATGATTAAAGAATACTAGAATGATGTTTGGGATATAGTACTCAAACCAGAAAGCAAAAATGTGGTATCTTCCAAATGGATTTGCAAGATAAAATATGTTGCTGATAGAAGTAAGGAAAGACTTGTGGCTAGAGGTTTCTATCAGAAAGAGGGAATTAATTCTGAAGAGACACTTACTCCAGGAAGTAAGGTACACTTCCTTCAGAACTATCATGGTAGTTTCTTCCATGATGAAGTAAATACAAGCCTTCCTTAATGGAATGATTGAGGAATATTTTTACATCGAATAGTCACAAGGATTTGAAGTTGAAGACAGATGGACTCACATATGCAAGTTGAAGAAGGCCCTCTGTGGCCTGAAGCAAGCTCCCAAATCTTGGTATGAAAGAATAGATAGTCTCCTGACGAGCATGGGCTTTGCCAAGAGTAAAGTCGATTCTAACCTTTACTACAAGGTTGTAGAAGATGAACCTGTCATCCTGTTATTATATGTGGATGAATTATTCTTGACACGGAATGAGAAACAGATCATGGAAAGCAAGAAGAAACTAGCAGAATAATTTGAGATGAAAGACCTTTGGTTAATGCATTATTTCCTAGGTCTAGAAGTATGGCAAAGTTCAGAAGGAATCTTTCTCAACCAGGGAAATTATGTGGTATAGATATTGAAGAGATTCAATATGTTGGAATACAAAGCCATGGCCACACCCATGGACTCCAACCTGAAGCTGTTAGCTGATGACTCATCAGAGTTAGTGGATGTGACTCATTATAGACAGATCATTGGGTCATTGATGTACTTAACAAATACCAGACCAGACATTTGTTTTGCTTTGAACACCTTAAGTCGATATCTTGTTCAACCAAGACGAGTTTACCTAGTAGTTGCAAAACATGTGATAAGATATATGAAAGGGACTATAGACCTTGGTCTATACTATGATGGTAGCCATGACTACAAATTGTATGGATATACAGATGCAGATTGGGCTAGAAGTATCTCAGATAGGAAAATCACATCAGGTAGATGCTTTTGTTTGGGGTTTTCTATGAGCTCATGGTTTAGTAGGAAACAGTCCAGTGTTTCTCTTAGCACGACTGAAGCAGAATACATAGCATATTGCTCTGCTAATTTGTGAAGTCATATGGCTTCAGAAGATGATATCAGGTCTCTTTGACCTGAAGATGGATACTACAATGATTCTATGTGATAACTAGAGTTGTGATGACAGAGAACCCTGTGTTCCGTCGTAACACATAGAAATCCGATATTTCTACATATGAGATAAAATGCAGATGATGATGTTTCAGTATTCCCATACTGAATATATAGATGATGTTTCAATATTTACATACCGTAGATGCAAATGATGGTGATTCTGTATTTCTATACTGAATATGCAAATGATGACTTTTAAGTATTCCCATACTGAAGATATAGATGATGTTTTAGTATTTACATACTGTAGATGCAGATTATGGTGATTTCGTATTTCTATACTAAATATAGAGATGTTTATGCTTTCAGTATTTCTATACTGAAGATATAGATGATGATGCTTTCAATATTCACATACTAGAGATACTAATGGTGATAGTTCAATATTCACATATTGAATATGTAGATGATGATGATTTAGGTGATGATGTGCTGACGAAGCCTCTTTCTCGAGTAAAGTTCGAACACTTTCGAGAAAAGCTTGGTGTTGTTCAAAAAGACCTTCCTCAAAAGGGGGAGTAGTGATGTTGTAGTGGGATTGTATCATCCCTGGGCACTTGCCCTAAAGTGATCCAGAGACCTCGGTCTTCGAAAATGAAGAGGGATTGTATCATCCTGGGACATATGTCCAGAAGTGATCCAGAGACCTCGGTCCTCGAGAATGAAGAGGGATTGTATCATCCCGGGACATATGTCCATAATAGATCCGGTGACTTCGGTCATCGAGAATGTGGCAGGATTGTATCATCCTTCGACTTCGGTTCAGAACAGATCCGGTGAACTTAGGTCATCAAGAAGGTGGAAGGATTGTATCATCCTTGGACTTCGGTTCAGAATGGATCCGGTGAACTTCGGTCATCGAGAAGGTGGCAGGATTGTATCATCCTTGGACTTCAGTTTAGAATGGATCTGGTGAACTTCAGTCATCGAGAAGGTGGCAGGATTGTATCATCCTTGGACTTCGGTTTAGAACGGATCCGGTGAACTTCGATCATCGATAAGGTGGTAGGATTGTATCATCCTTGGACTTCAGTTCAGAATGGATCCGGTGAACTTCGGTCATCGAGAAAGTGGTAGGATTGTATCATCCTTGGAATTTGGTTCAGAACAGATCCAGTGAACTTCGGTCATCGAGAAGGTGGCAGGATTGTATCATCCTTGGACTTTGGTTCAGAATGGATCTGGTGAACTTCAGTCATCGAGAAGGTGGTAGGATTGAATCATCCTTGGACTTCGGTTCAGAACGGATCCGATGAACTTCGATCATCGAGAAGGTGGTAGGATTGTATCATCCTTGGACTTCGATTTAGAACAGATCCGATGAACTTCAGTCATCGAGAAGGTGGTAGGATTGCATCATCCCTGGACTTTAAGTCCAAAAGAGATCCAAAGACTTCTTTGTCTTTGTACTGTGGTTTGCAGGTTGTTGCTGATGATGATGATGCTTCTGATTGAAAGATCAGAGTGTGATGATGATGATATTTTGATATTGATATTTTGATGATGATGATGTTGATATTTTGATGATGTTGATGTTTTGATAATAATGATGTTTTAATGATGATGATGTTTTCATGATGATATATCTGATCGAAAGTTCAAAGTACTGAAGATGTTGCTGAAGATTTTGCTGATCGAAAGGTCAAAGTGCTGAAGATGTTGCTGATCGAAAGGTCAAAGTACTGAAGATGTTGCTGAAGTTGTTGTTGATCGAAAGGTCAAAGTATTAAAGATGTTGATGCTGATTGAAAAGGTCAAAGTGATGATGATGATGTTACTGATGCTACTGATCATAAGATCAGAATATGATGATGATGATGATGCAGTTCGAAAAGTCAAAATGTTGAAGAAGTTGTTGCAGAAGACTGAAGATTGAAGATGAAGACTACATGATGTTGAAAAGCTTCCAATGATTTATAGATGTATTATCTTGATGATGTTGATGATGTCCTCTATCTCTCTCCTACTATTGTTGTTGTTGATGATGTTGTAGAATACCCTCCTCATTAAGGGGGAGTGTTGAAATATTGTAACTTCGAAGAATATTCTATATGTATCTTTTTTGGTCCTCGATGGTCCTACCAGGAGAACCACTTGTATTAGTTTGTACCCCAATGCTTCTAATCGGAATAACTAATAAGAGTCATGAGGTAGTCCCCTCTAATTGTAAAGGTGGTTCATTAGCACCCTAATGTGGTTACTTGAGCCTACATGTGTAACTTGAGCCTACATGATTTAACTTGAGCCTACATGTCGAATGAGTTAATTCAAGTGAACGGATGAATATAAATAGAGGTGTGGTGCTCCTCATTTGGAACACACACTCTCACTTGTGTAGCGCATTAGTGGAGAAGAGAAGAGTAGTTGGAGAAGGAGGAGGATCAGGCTTTGATCTCCTTGTTGGTTTTACCTTTTTACCTTCTTTTTGGGGCATCTATATTGAGAAGCTTTTGTTGGGTTTTTCCCTTTAGGGTTTTCCTAGGATAAATCTTTGTGTTCCTTTTGTATGGTTGTGCTTGTCTATCTTTCAGTGATCCTGTTTATATGCTTTTGTTATGAATTTGAAATGAAATACTAATGATCTAGCTTAGCATATGAAAATTTAACAAATATATTAGGAAAATCGCATACAAAATATCAACAATCCATGAGGCCAATATCCACATAATACTATTGAAGGAATAGGTTGAAGCCATATTGAATAGGTACATGGAATTCAACACGATAAAACCTCATTGGATTCCATAAATGAAGACATTACAATTAGGAGGAAATTGGTGAAATTGTATTGGAATAAGCAACAAGGAACAACACAAAAATCCGAGATAAGAGAAATCCAAAGCATCATACAAACTCCATACAACAAGCAAGGAACATATTTATAAAAACTCATAGAAGAAGAATAGGACCCAATCAAACAAGAGTAAACAACCAAAAAAAGCATTAAAAAGTATACAGGAGGATACCAAGAGTTCTAGGGTCGGATCTAAGTGTTGGAGGTAGATATACCAGTCAAAAATAGATAAGCACTAGAAGGGGATTTCTTGGACATTTAAGTGGCAAAGAAATCCCATGAGTTAGTATAAATAGATAAACGTTATCTAGAAAAAGATAAATTTTGTTGTAAGTTGTAAAAAATGTCGTTGAAGAACTATCTTTGAATATAGAAGACCTTTTGAGGTGGTTTTAGATTCTAGTGATTATTTGGCGGGGTTTTTCCTTAGGAGGAGAGAATTTGCCATGATAATTTGTGTGTCAAATTCGTGGATTGTCTCTGCTATTTATTTTGAATATCATATTATCAAGCAAATCATATTGGTTAATGTATTGATATTGATGAAGGCGATAAGTTATTTGTGAACTATTAAAACAAGTTAAAGTAAATCCCAATGTGACTTGAATATAGCCAACACTCCCATTTTTCCTTGTTTCAAAGAATACAACAAGTGGGAGATTGTTGTACATGTGTTGTACTCTTTGTAGGCTCCCATGGCAAAGGGGGTCTCAAGAGGGGGGGGAATTTGGGCCATTTTTTGGTTTATTTTAAGTTTTTTTGACCCACTGTAAACAAATTTTGGTTAAGGAAGTAGTGTTGTAATTTAATCTAAATTAATGGATTAGGGTTTTGGATTCTATAGTATTGCATTGTAAACATAAAAAATAACACAATTAAATAGAGAGTGGAGAAACTCTCAACTAGGACACTTTTCCTAATTTTGGGATTACAAGGTAAATCTCTATGTATTGTTTGTGTGAGCCTTTGTTAATTATTGTGTTTTATATTTTGTTTTGTATATTTTTTTATTACATGGGTTGATCAAACTCTTCACGAATTGTCCATGTAAGTATTCATTGGAGCTGAAATCGGTTTTGTTGTAGTAGTTCAAAGATGGTGTACATAGTGACACCAACCTATAATAGTATTAGATAATTAATAAGAGGCTTAAGATGCATCAATTGGATCTCACTCAAGTGGTAGAGAGTATAAGTTGTTATCCTCTTCACTCAAATTCAAATCTCACTTATGACATGTTCATTTTTTGTGAGCCAATTTTTTATTGGAGCTCTTCATGAGCTAATTGTTGATTGGCACAAGCAAGGTACCAACATTATCATTCTTAACTATAGGCTAGAGGGCGGAAGCATGGAAACATGGAAAAAAGAGAGGCTTAAGAGATGCATCAATATCTCTAGCTTGGTATTTACATGATTATTTAAATTGGCATGTTTTAAATATTCCTAAAAATAAATACCTTGAACAATTAATGCTAGAATTAGTGCTCCCTCTTTATTGACATCCAAGAAGGAAAGTTATTATGTATAACAAAAATTTTCCAAATTGAGTAAATGGATCTAAATTTTTCAATGGATCGATACCATTAGCTACCAATCAAAGACTAACATAATGAAGTTCTTCTTAAAAATTAGAACATCTTTCCTCTATTTACCTAAATGCATAAGCATTTGCAACATTCACATAACACCATTTTCTCTTATCTTCCATGCATAATAATCTATAAACTATGCTATGTTTTTTTCACCTAAAAAACCATTAAAGAGTAGCACTATAAGGATATAACAAATAACCTTGCCAATCACCTTATATCTTATCTACTTAGATCGGTATCTACTAGTTCCATGTTCAACACATTTATAATTTGATTCATTTATTCCATAATACAAGATACACTCTGTGGGATATGCATCAATTGTTTGATACTTGATTCCTATATATTTCATAAGGGTGCACAATTCGCAGTATGTGTGAGTAGATTATTTAATGGTGGTAAGAGGATATCACCTAAAAATCTACAAGAAAAAATAAATTAATGCATTGAATAGTGGATATTACATCTTAATTAGTACAATCACAAAAAATAGACAACAGTTATATTTAAATAAAGAATTATATTTTATACCTTGGGATTTGTGTCATACATATGTTTGAAATATCATTCAATACCTTCAAGTTGTCCAACAACAAAATAGTAAAGAGAGGGCTTGTATTTGAGTCTTTGTATAAGGATTTTTGTGTTGTAGTAAGAGATACATAGTGAATATCATTATAGTTCTCAATTCCCATTAGATATTTTCCTACATCCATAGGGTCATCTTGACATAGTTCGAAGAATGTCATATTGACTTCTATTATGTGCATGGTAATCCATAAATTGTGCTATGTTTTTGCACCTAAACAATTGTTGCAAACATGGAATAATGGGAATATAACGAAGAACCTTGCGAGGAACCTTCTTATTACTTGATATGTTCGATATCTACTGATATGGAATTCTAGACATTCTATTTCAAATTCATGTTGTTTATAATATATGATATGGTCATCGAGGCATGCAACAATTGCTTCATACTGCATTTCAATTTTTTTCATGATGACATATAAATATCGATATATGTGAGGTAAAATATTTGACGATGGTAACAAAAATTCAGCTATCAAGCTACAACAAATTAAAGTAAAAAACTAGTTAATATAATATATAAATAATATTAATGAAACATGTTTCATCTGTATTAATTTTACTTATGAATTAACAATGAAATTATCAGAGGATCAAAGATAAACTTTATCATGATTAGATGTATGTGATGGAATATATTACATACCTTAACATCTGTGTGACTAATTTGTTTGAAAGACAATTCATAACCTTGAAGTTCTTTATCAACAATATAAGAGAGAGACTATTTGTGTTGGAGCCTTCATAAAGGGGTTTGTATGCCTTCTCAAGAAGAGGTAAATCATGAACATCATCAAAGTCATCATTTTCATGATCATGATCATCACCATCCATTATAACATTAAATGTATCATGGATCAATGTATTTGTACTATCATCTTCAACTATGTCGTCAGTGTGATCATCTTCTTCAATATGATCATTAACTTGTTATTCAATATTCATATCTCCATGGTCCATCTGTGCTTGTTCTGAAAGCAAATCCTTTGGGTGATATATTTTCGTAGGATGTATTTCCTTTATAATTACATGAAACCAACAAGAGATATTATTTAATATAAGAAATATTAAAATGATAAACACATTTACAAAACAATCAATATAAAGACATATATAATGAAAAACTTACAAATGGACTATAGTCATGTCCCCCCTCAGCATGTCCATATTCTCTATAATGTCTTTCGGCAATTGCGATCCTTATTATTCTCCTTTTAAAGCCCCTACATTGACTACATGGATAATAGCATTTCCCATCACCCTTTCTTTTCATCCCATCCCACAATCTAGCAAACAATTCACAATTTTGATCGCGTGGATCAGGAATATTGTTATGTTATGACATTTTCTGATACCAATCTTGACTGATAATTATCGATCTTAAAAAATCAAGGTCCACACTTCACTATTTGTAATCATAGTGACAATTGAAATAATTGTGGCTTTTTTTATATGTAAAACAGTCTATGGTTAGATTATAACTTCCACAAACTGTCGCTTGTATAACAAACATGTCAAAATATTCCTATTATATAGTTTCTAAAAATAAGTTATCGTCCGATATCCGACAAAATTAATATTTTGACCATTGTAATATTTCCATCGGTAGTAGTCAGTTATCCGATGATAGTTGTCAGATTACCGATGATCGTCGAATATCTGGCATAAATTGGAGCAAATTTTTAAAAAACTCATAATTACCAAGGTGAAATTCGACGACAGGGTCAATTTCGTCAGATGGCGTCGGATTTTCTCATCGAATTTCAGGTTCAAATCTTGTTGTGTCCCAAGAAGTAGAATGTATGTGCCCTAACATAGACATTCCCAGCGGAACATTGAAAGAATAAGAAATCCATCTAAGGATGGAAATAGTAGTGGATTGAATCTACTAGATATAATCTAGACAACAAGTAGAAGAAACACAAACACAAGAATAAGAACAAAGGAATGCATATGAAGCATTTAAAGAAGTGAAACATGTGATGTATAATATATGGGCCTAAAATGTGAGAGACTTTATGGAGAAATCAAGGAAGCAAAAAAGGAGGAACAAAGAAAACATGACTTAATGGAAACAATATGCATAGCAAGGGAAAAGGTAGAAGAAGCACTATATCAAACAATTGTAATATTGTTTTGAGGAAACGGGAACTCTATACATATAGTAAAGAATAATACCAATTGAGTATATTCAAAACAAAAAAGAGGATTATAGATCTCACAATGGTTTGAGAATAATTACACCAAGCATAGGGACATAAAGTGGAAAAACTTCTAAAAATTGTAGAGGACCAGAAGAACAAAGGGGTCAAAATTTTCAAAAAGAAAAAATGATTCAATCAATTGATTGAAAAATGGGAGTTTGAGGAAAATATTAAAATGGAAGAAAGCAAGGAGAAACATGACATAATACATTCTGACATCAACAATGTAAGTTGGATGGATGAATTTAATAGGCAAATCGCATACTGAATATCAACAAGCCATGAGGCCAAGATACACACAATACTATTGAAGGAAGCGATTGAAACCATATTGAAGAGGTACATAATAGTCAACACGATAAAGACTCATTGGATTTCATTAAAAAAGGCATTACACTTAGGAGTAAATAGGTGAAATTTTATTGGAATAAGAAACAAGGCATAACACAACAATTAGAGACAAGAACAATCCCAAGCATCATACAAACTCCATACAACAAGAAAGTAACATCTTTAGAAAAACTTATAGAAGAATAATAGGACCTGATCAGACAAGAGTAAACAACCAAACAAGAAAAAACAAGCACCAAAAAGTATACATGAGGATACCAAGAGTTCTAGGGTCAGATAGTGTTGGAGGTAAATATACCCAGTCAACAATAGACAAGAAATAGAAGGGGATTTCTTGAATAAAACAAAATATAGTTAGTGGGATATGCATCAAATGTTTGATAATTGATTCCTATATCTTTCATAAGGGTGCACAATTCTCAATATGCGTGAGGTAAATTATTTGATGCTGATAAGAGGATATCAGTTAAAAAAATACAAGAAAAACTAAATTAATGCATTGAATAGTGGATATTGCATATTAAATAGTACAATCACAAAAAAGAGCCAACAATTATATTTAAATAAAGAATTGTATTTCAAACCTTAGGATTTGTGTCATACATATGTTTGAAATATCATTCAATACCTTCAAGTTGTCCAACAACAAAATAACAAAGAGAAGGCTTGTATTTGAGTCTTTGTATAGGGATTTGTTTGCTTTACTAATAAGAGATACATTGTGAACATCATTATAGTTCTCAATTCCCATTAGATATTTTCCTATAGCCATAGGGCCACCTTGATGTTAGTTTTTCAACATTAAGCTAGCATTATTAGGATCTTTAACTGAGAGAATAACAAGTACAACAATCAAACACAAGAGACAATGAACACAGTGTTTTTCCTCGGGGAAACCATAAATGGAGAAAACCCCATAACTTCCTCAGAGATAGAATCAGCACCAAAATAGTAAAAGCCCAAAACAATAAGTGATCTCCCAACAGTAGTAATCTTCTTCTTGTCTAGCCCCAATGTCTTCTCCTTCCTCAACTATGCGCTACACTTGAGTGTGTATGTGTTGTGTGATAAATAGAGACTCCAGTTCTCTATTTATACTAATCCTGACATGACTAAAACCCTACCTGGGCCAACCTCTACTAGGAGAGTCTAATAACCCTAGTGCCCCAGAACTGTGGGGACTTTAACCCTTAGATAATCGGAGGGTTACCCACAATGACTTGACATGACTTGTTTACATTATTGATCCTCCTGATCGGAACATCGGGGCATGACAACATGACTCAATTACATTATAGATACATCCCAGAATAAAAATTGGGTTACAATACATAAGATACATAGATGAATACATTCCGAAGTTACAAATACATCAACACTCCCTCTTAACTAGGAAGGTATTCTTTCGACACAATTTTCAGTACTGGTCTTCTTCTCTATATCAGCTGGATCATATCGTCATCTGCATCTCAAGTCTTATGAGTCTTCAAGCCATCTTTGTCTTCAAGTCATATTTATCTTTGAATCTGGATCATCTCTCGATCTGGATCATCATGGGATATCATCACTAGATCTGGATCATCACTCGATCTGGATCATCATCGCTGGATCTGGATCATCACTAGATCTGGATCATCATCACTCGATCTGGATCATCATTGGGCATCATCACTCGATCTGGATCATCACTGGGCATCATCACTGGATCTGGATCATCACTACTAGATCATCATCACTAGATCTGGATCATCACTGGTGTTATCTCATGATTCTTCTCATCACAGGAAGTTATATAGAGCTATCCATTTTTCATTCTGGTTGTAGGCCTAGCCCCCATGTAGGTCTTCTTCAGCACTTATATCTGACCTACTTGTCAAAAAGGCACAGTACTCACATCCATCTAGGTTGGAACACATCCTGCTCACAATGATGGAAGAGTTATGCACTTCCATCCAGGTCGGAACACATCTTTCTCACAATGATGGAAGATTTCCTCACTTTCATCCAGGCTAGAACCACATCCTGCTCACAATGATGGAAGAACTCTCTTCTTCCACCGAGGCCAGAACCACATCCTGCTCACAATGATGAAAGACTCTCATCCAGGCTGGAACACATCGTGCTCACAATGATGAAATATTTCTACACTTACATTCATCCATGTGGGAACACATCCTGCTCACAATGATCAAAAGGCTCTGCACTTACCTCCATCCAGGAAGGAACACATCCTACTCACAATGATGGAAGGGCTCTGGACTTACATCCATCCAGGGGAGAACACATCCTACTCACAATGATGGAAGGGCTCTGCACTCACATCTGATCTTGTAGGAACCAATCCTATAGTCATATCAGAATGGCCCCTAGTCCTCCTCGACTGAGCTACCTGGTAACTGACCAGGTGCCTCCATTCTCCTAGAGAATAGTAGTTGCCCTTACATCCGACTTGCTCATTGGAATGGCCAACACTCACATCTAACATGGAAGGAACTTAATCCTTTAGCCGTGACAAAATGGTTTAGCCCTTACATCTGATCAAGTGGGAACACATCCCTCTATCACATCAAAATGGCTTCTCGGTCCTAGACTGAGTTTTCCTGGTACCTCACCAAGTAGCTCCATTCAAATAATGGCAATTTCCCTTACATCTATCCTACTCAACAGAATGGCCAGCACTCATATCTAACATGGAAGGAAGAAATCCTCTCACCATGATAGAATGGCTCAGCCCTTATATCTGACCTACTCATCATAATGGCTATGGATATCAGCACTCATATCTGACATGGAAGGAACCAATCCTCTCACCATGATGGAATGGCTCAGCCCTTACATCTGACCATGGAAGAAACCCATCCTCTCACCATGACAGAAAGTCTATGGGACTCATCACTTTCCCTTGGAGGAAATCTTGATCTGGAGAACACCAAGCTTCTCCCTAAAGTAGTTGAACTTCACCCTAGCCAATGGCTTTGTCAAGACATCAGCTATCTGTTCCTCCATCGCAACATAATGGAGCTTCACTGCTCCCCTCTGCACCATATCCTTGATATAGTGGTACTTGATCTCGATATGCTTCGACTTGTCATGGAACACTGGATTCTTTGACAACTTTACGCAACTCTTGTTGTCACAATGTATACAAGTAGCATCCAACTAGAGATCAAATAAATCAGATAGTAGCTTCCGTAGCCATACTGCCTCACAACTAGCTGAACAAGCTGCGACATACTCTGCTTCAGCTGTACTCAGTGCCACACAGGATTGCTTCATGTTAAACCATCTGATCAAACCTGGTCCCATACTGAAGCAACACCCTGAAGTGCTCTTCCTATCGATGGCACTGCCTGCCCAATCTGAATCAACATAACCCTCCAGGTTAATCTTCTGATTCCATCATACTTGAGCCCATAATCAAATGTACCCCTCAGGTACCTCAGAATATGCTTTGTAGCAATCAAGTGAACATTTCTCGGATCTGTCAAGAACTGGCTCAAGGTGTTCACAGCAAAGCAAATGTCCGGTCTCGTGTTCATCAGGTACATCAATGACCTAATCATATGATGATACATCATAGCATCAACCAACTATGATGAAGCATCGCTCAATAGCTTCAGGTTTGATGATATAGGTGTGGCCATAGCCTTACAATCCATCATCCCAAACCTCTTCAAGATCTCTACTGCATACTTCCCTTGTCCAAGGAATATTCCATCTGTACTTTGCCACACCTCCATACCTAGAAAGTAATGCATCATCCCCAAGTCCTTCATTTCAAACCTCAGCATCAATCTTTCTCTTCGTATCAGCAATCAACCCATCTGTACCTGTTACAAATAGATCATCTACATATAGTAGAAGCATCACTGGGTTTCCATCTTCAACCTTGTAGTAAAGGTTGGAATCTGCTTTACTCTTGGTAAAGCCCAAACTGGATAGAAAGTTGTCAATTCTACCGTACCAGGTCCTGGGTGCCTGTTTCAAATCGTGCAGGGCTATCTTCAATCTGCATGCATGAGACTCTCTGTCATGTGTCTCAAAACCGAGTGGTTGTTCTAAATACACTTCCTCTTCTACTACACCATTCAAGAAAGTAGTCTTGACATCCATTTGGTGTATCTTCCATTTCATCACTGCAGCCAAAGCAAGTACTGATCTGATGGAAGTGTATCTGGCTACAAGTGCAAAGGTTTCTTCATAATCTATTCCTTCTTTCTAAGAGAAACCCCATGCCACAAATCTTGCTTTATATTTTTCAATGCTACCGTCTACAACATTCTTGATCTTCTAGATCCATTTGGAAGTTACAACTGACTTCCCTTCTGGGCTTGGGACAACATCCCAAACATCATTCTTCATGATCAATTGGTATTCTTTGATCATTGCATCCTTCCATTCTTTCCGTTCTTCTGCTTCTTCGTAACTGGAAGGTTCTTTATCAATGAAATCACATAGTAAAGCTACATACCAAGAGCAGGATCTGGTTCTCTTTCTTTCTCTGTGGCTCTCTTCTGGAGCCCCATATCTTTCTGCACCTTGGATAAGTTATCATACCCAAGCAGGTTTCCTCTTATGAGGATTCTTCTCCAAAGGTGGATCTACAGGTCTTTTTGGTTCTTCAAATTCTCGATCTTCTTCTTGGGCTTCTTCATTCATGATTGTATCATGAATTGTGGGTGCTTATGCTTCTACTTCTTCAGGTTCTTCAGCAGGTCTCTTTCTAGATTTTTTGTAAGCTATGTCTTCATCAAATGTCACATCCCTGCTGATGTCAATCTTCTTGTACCCTGGAAAATATATTCTATAATCCTTCGAGCTTTCAGAGTATCCCACAAATATACCCTTCTTTCCTGAAGGATCTAATTTTGTTCTCTTCTCTTTTGGAATGTGTATGTACACAGGACAACTGAATATTCTGAGATGGCTGACTTCTAGTTTCTTTCCAAAGAATACTTCTTCAGTAGTCTTGTTCTTGAGTACTCTATGTGGAGTATGGTTCTGTACATACACCGTTGTTCTGGAAACTTCCACCCAAAGATGCATAGGAAGGTCTTGATCATGAATCATAACTCTTGCAGCTTCCATGATAGTTATGTTCTTCCATTCTGCAATCCCATTCTGTTGTGGATTATAAGGAGTGGAAAACTCCCTCTTAATCCTTGATTCTTTGCATAGCTCTTTGAATTCATTCGAAGTGAATTCTCCGCCATTATCTGATCGAAAAGTCTTGATCTTCTTTTTAGTGTGGTTCTCGATCAAGGCTTTGAATTCCTTGAATTTGCTAAATACTTCGTCTGTGTTCTTCATGAAGTAAACCCATGTCTTCCTAGAAAAATCATTAATAAAAGAAACATAGTATGCATACCCGCTTAGTGAGTTTGATGACATAGGACCGCATACATCGGAGTGGATGATTTCTAGGATTCCTTTGGCTTTGCTTTCGCTGCTAGGAAATGTCTTCTTTGTATTCTTTCCTTTGGCACATCCTTTGCAAATCCCATCATGTTTTGCTTGGAATTCTGGAAGACCTTCAATAGCTTTGCTTGCAATAGGTAGTGCTCTGTAATGCACATGTGCAAGCCTTCTATGCCAAAGCTCATTTGGCTCTATTGTGTCATGGATCAAGGCTTGTTCTGGATGGCCCTTTAATTTGTACAAACCTCTTCTTGTTCTCCAATCACCAATCCATCATCGATAGTCTTACCTCTTGGCCACATGATGACTTGACCATCTATGAATGCAACCCTCATTCCTTTTGCATCCATGTTGATATGGAGAGAAGGTTCTTCTTGAGTCCTGGCACAAACAATACTTCTTTCATTGTTAGAGACTTTCCAGAGTCTAGTTTATAGGAAGATTCCCCACTACCTTTTATTGGATATTGGTAGTCATCTCCTAGTTTCACCTTGTGAGGTGATCCATGTTATGACAGTCTTACAAAGGATTCCTTGAATCCAGTCATATGTTTGGAAGCCCCATTGTCTATAATCCAATCGTCACTACCATGATTAATGTTTCCTGTGAGAGCAGAAATCAAAACATATTCATCCTCGCTTGAAGAATCTTCACTTTCATATCTGGTTCTTTTCTTAGATGGTTCATCATCCTCTGTAGCATGAGCATGATGTCTTCTTTTGTTCCCCTTCTTCTTATGAGATTGGACCTTGTTCTTAGGATAGTCTTTTGCAAAGTTTCCTATTTCATCACATGTATAACATCTTAATCTAGATGGGTCCTTTCTATTGTTATCTCTATGATGAGGATTCTTACCTTTGAAGTGATGAGGTTTTCTTCTGCCTTTCTTAGAGTGAACTGTGAGAGCTTGATCTTCACTTCCCATCTTCTCTTCTCAAGCTGCTATCCCTGCTTCTTCTTGACAACATTCTTCCCATAGTCTACTGAATTTGACTAACTTCTTTCTAGCACAGATTCCTTGGATGAAAGAATCCCATGACCTAGGAAGGCCATTCAGTGTTGTCATCACAATCTTTGCATTCTCCACTTCTTCATCTACAGCTTCTAACTGTTCCTTGATCTGAGAAACCCTTGTGAAATAGGACTGGATATTCTCTACATTCTGAATCTTCACATTCTTCAGTTGATTCCTCAAAGTCATCTTCTGGTTTATGTTCTTCCCTTCAAACAACTTGGTTAGGGCATCAAACATAGCTTTAGGTGTCTTGAGAGAGGACACCTAAGGTATAAGGTGATCCTTGATAGAATCAGCAATGATCCTCTTTCCCATAACCATCTTCTTCTTATGTAAAGCCTTTGCCTCATCTCCCTCTGGAACTGGAAACTCCTCACGGATGTAGGAGTCTAACTCATTCTCTTCCATGACCAGGGAGATCCTATACTTCTAGGCTCGGAAGTTATCAGCTCCCTCAAGCTTTTCATCATGCTTGGTATGATGAGACATCTTAACTAAGAACCTCAAATGGAAATACAAAATATTTTAGATATTACCAGGTCAAGATGTCGAATCTGAAACTTGAGCTGAAATCTTGCAGAGCTGGTTTAGGAGCAAATTAGGGTTTTGCTTTTTTGGATATCTATCCGCCCAAATGTCTTGAAATTTGTCCCTAACTTCAATTTTGGGGAGGAGATCAATCTAGGCCTGGGCTCACTGAAAAATTCCTCTTCTGTGAAAAGCCCTAATTTTCGACAGCAGTGTCGGGTCCAAAATTGAAAAACCTTAGAATTGGATTCTGCTTCAACAAAAATATGCGCCCTAAGGAGGAGATTTATTCCACCTTAATTTTTCTGAAAATATGTGGAGGAAGATCCATAAACTAGGAATCCCTAGTTCCCACAGCTGCACAGTGTCTTCTTCTCAGGTTAGCTTTGATACCATGTTAGTTTTTCAACATTAAGCTAGCATTATTATGATATTTAACTGAGAGAATAACAAGTACAACAATCAAACACAAAAGACAATGAACACAGTGTTTTTCCTTGAGGAAATCATAAATGGAGAAAACCCCGCAACTTCCTCAGAGATAGAATCAGCACCAAAACTGTAAAATCCCAAAATAGTAAGTGATCTCCCGACAGCAGTAATCTTCTTCTTGTCTAGCCCCAGTGTCTTCTCCTTCCTCAACTATGTGCTACACTTGAGTGTGTATGTGTTGTGTGATAAATAGAGACTCCAGTTCTCTATTTATACTAATCCCAACATGAGTAAAACCCTACTAGGGCCGACCTCTACTAGGAGAGTCTAATAACCCTAGTGCCTCGGAACTACGGGGACTTTAACCCTTAGACAATCGGAGGGTTACCCACAATGACTTGACATGACTTGTTTACATTATTGATCCTCCCGATCGGAACATTAGGGCATGACAACATGACTCAATTACATTATAGATACATCCCGGAATAAACATCGGGTTACAATACATAAGATACATAGATGAATACATTCCGAAGTTACAAATACATCAACACTTGAGATACGGGTTTAATGCATGGATATGCTATAGAGATTATATTTAATTATCTTATGATATATTCACACATAAGTGGATAGTAGCCCTCCCTCGTTTCCTTTAATTTAAATCCCAAGGGGTTAGTTCAAATAACTGTGGTCGATGTTGTTGAGAATTTGGCTAGTTCTATGTAGTAGCTTCCTAGTTTAAATCCCCCTAAATAAGGTGCACTAGTATACAACAATGATTTGATTAGGAATGACATCCAAGAATGTATGGAAGCATCCATTTAGTTTCCCCATGAGGTTTTCCTTTGGAAAGAAGAATGGCAACATCATAGATATATTCCATAGGTGCATCCTCATCCATGGAAACAAAGGTGTCATGTATCAACCTATATATCCCTACATTCTCAATGATATCAATAGCATTGTTTTCCATATGATCAACTTAAACACCATCACCCTCACCATTTCTACAAAAAATTATAATGTTATAAATTTCAGTGCTAGGTGTTTTTGTCTTTGTAATTACAAGCAATGAAATATAATTAGTGGGATCAAAACATCAACAAACCAATGGATTCTACTGCAACATATTTGAATGATGCCAATATAATTAGTATAAAATATTAGAACATTTCAAGCTTTAATACAATAACATGTTTTGTCTATCTAACTAAGGGGTGATAATCTATTCCCCCTTCTAAGTGCCCAAATTATAAGCAATATATTTTAGTTCTTAACTTGATAATTCTTCTTCTTTGTAAGCACTTTCATTTCATGCAAGAGCAATAACATTTCCCATCACCTATTTCAAGATGTTTGGGATCATACTCATATGGTAGTTTGGGATCATACTCATATGGTTTTTTATGATTGCTTTTATGCGCAAAATAATCACATTCATAAAAATCAATATCAATGGTGAGAGACAATATTTTTTTTAATTAATTTCTCCATATAAGCCACCATGTTGCTTGCATCAAGGTTTGAATTAGTGTTATTTGGCATTGATACATTTCAACAAAACATCCAAAAGATTCAACCAAGGCATTAGTACAATAAGCATACATTCAAATAATTTCACATATATAAAATTCAAATGGTATTTACAAATTTTAATAGAAAAAATCAATTATGCAGAAATAATGAGTTGAACAATGTATTAAAAGTAGCAAAATTTACTCCTAATATGCTAGTTAATCCAAACTCTTTAGATTAAAAAATGATTTTTTTCTCACAACTATTTCTTAAAATGCAGAAAATATATCTATTATAACCATTGAAAAATATAAAATACTTGTCGGCATTCATTACAAGACAAAAACATTTTTTTTACCAAAAGTGTCAATTAATCAACATGAGTCCACTATAATCAATCTTCACTATGTCAAAATTTATTAAGCAGTAGTAACATTGATTTGTAATGTTGATTAAGCAATGTTGCTTTGAGGGGATCGAAAGATCAATGTTTATGGGTTAAAAAACAAAAGCAAAAACAAAAGGAGAAATTTCATGGAATTTAACTAATTTTCAACCTTAAAATCAATTTTTTTCTTCAAATATTTATACAAATATCAAACTTACACCCTAAATGTGGCACAACATACCAACATCTAGTGATGAGTTGGCAATTTAATGTGATGGATTATGTTCTAAATAGGGCATCTCGCTTTATCAAAGTCAACAATTATCTAACTTGACCAAGAATATTTAATATTTGGTATCAATAGAGCAATGATATCAATGCCACACCTCGAATATTTCAAATTTGGAATAGAAGTAGAAGATCTGACCAACTACACCAAACTCATCTTAGAAGCCACCCTTCCCCTGTAGCTTGTTGAGATTTAAGATTGCTCCAATAGTTTGTGCCCTAATAGAGCCCCTTCCCTCTTCCTACCTTGAACTATTCAATGCAATAAATGGCAGTTCATTACTTAGATAAAGAATTAGTTAACTTGACGAATAATTATTTTTTTTTGGTATCAATAGAGCAACAATATCAACGACACATCCCAGATATTTCAATGTTGAAATAGAAACAGAAGAACTTGACCAGCTGCACAAGACTTGGATCTTAGAATCCACACTTCTCTTCTAGCTTGTTGACAATTAGGATTGCTCCAACAATTTGTTCCTTAATAAAGATAATAGCATTTTAATAACAAGCCCATTTCCTCTTCCAACTTCGAGCTATTCCATGCAATAGATGACACTTCATTGCTTAGATATCAAATAATACCAACAACTTTATTTATATACTTATAAACATGTAAAATATAATTTTATAAAGTTCATCCCTAATAAAACTCACTATAGTAACTATTATACTCTAAATGGTGACTACGTAGGGTTCCAATGGCAATGAAAACCATGGTGACGCAAGAATTTGGCATGTATTTTTGTGACTCCGACAACGATATCTGGGATACTTTTAGGTATATTTGTCGACTGCTCTGTTTTAGTCCTCTGCTCACCTTTTTCTTTTCCTTTGTGGCAGGGGTGTCTGGGATGTTTTGGTGCTTGGTATTTTTAACTCTCCCTTGTTTTTAGGGGGTTTGTAATAGCACTTGATAGGTTGGTTACTGTCAGTCTGTCCTTACTTACTAACCCTCGGTGATAGCGCTTGAGTTTATTTTGGGAGACTACTAATTGTGTGGGTGTTCACTTTAAGTTTTTTGACTGCTCACAGGTTGCTTGTTTTTGTCTGACCTTCCCTCAAACCTTCTGTGACGCAATTTTGCGGCACTTTTTCCAGGTCTAGAAGAATATGATGATTCTCTAGATGCCTGGAATGGAGTCTGTCCTTTGCATGAGGACTTAGTACCAACCGTGTAAATAAAGTGGGAATTTTTTATGTTATGGTGTTAGGGTTTGGGTTGTCTCAAAAAAATTTCTCTCCCTAGATTATCTTATCCCTCTCCTTCTTTGTTTGACTTGTCTTGAATGGCAATTTTTTTCGGTTAGCTCCCTTTTCCACTCTTTTTCTCACGAGGTCTAGACAGTGGTTTTTTGGTCTTTGTTTCTCCTCATAGGCTCTGGTTGTTTCTCTTATACAGGTTGTATGTGACTCTAGGGTTAGGGTTAACCCTCTTTGGAACTCGAGTTTCCTGTCCCTTGGCAGGTTTGTCGCTTCCCCCTTATTTTTATGTCGGGAGGGGGACATCACGTGTCCTAGTTCTTCTGGTTTTCTATGGCAGAGGCTTTGGACCCTGTGGGGCTTATGAATTGGATTTTTCCTCCTCCTATGCACTTTAAATCCCAGAGAAATATTAAGGCACTTACAATCTTGGAATCTAAATGAAGTTATGTGCTTGGGAGAGAAAGCTACATGGATAAGGTTGAGGAACACTACAGCAGAGCCATCATTGGGCATCTGGAATATTGCAAGCTAGGGAAAGAAGAATGGGTGGATTGGGCTTCGCAACACTGGAAGCCACTCTTGGATTATATCTCTACTATGAGTAGGATGGAAAATGGATGGTATGTTTTTGTTTTTCTTAAAGGGAAAGATGCCTCTCGGATTCTTGACTCATTATGGTCCATCCGTAATGGCTCGCTTATGCTCGACCACTAGCACACTGGTTTCGATCCCTTTCATGAGAAAATGACTATCCATCACTTGTGGGTATTGTTTCTTGTTCTACCCCTCCATTTATGGAGTAAGGACATCCTAGTTGGCATTGAGAACTCTTTGTGTCATTTCATGGTTGTTCCGTAAAATTTTCAGCTCACCTTTGATAAACGAACGATGAGAGTATTAGTGGAAATGGACATCTCAGCAGGGTTTCCAACTAACATTGATATTCTTTGCAATGATTTTATACATACCCAAAAGCTAGTCTATTTGAGCGTTCCCTTCCGTTGTCACTATTTCCACATGATTGGACATCTCTGGTTCAACTGTCTTGTGTTGTTCTGTGGCTCCCCTCGATCTTTGGATGACATGACCCGGGATCTCTCTTCCATAGTATCTGCTTCGATGGCTCCTTCTACATTACCCATTGTAGGTAATTATGATTTTGCATCTCCTACATTATATGAGGATCTTACTAAAGGGGAACTGCATTATATTTTAGATATTCAAAAGGATTCCATTTGCAAACATAATGTTAACCCTCCTATTCTTGGCTCAAACTGTTCATTTGTGGTTACACTTGATCCTAATAGGGTTCTGGAGTCTTTGAGGGAGGGGGTTTGCTCCACTATAGTGATTGCTCCACCTTTGGGGCATTCTGCATCGATGTTTGGTTCATTTCCGGTTAAGGATTGCTCTGACCATCCTACTACTCTGTTAGTTCATCCTACTACTCTGTTAGTTTCCACGAAGGCTCCTTGCGATAGGATTTTAGAATCTCCAAAGGATGGATATTTCTCACCCACTGCTCTAGACCAACCCCTCTTTTTGGAGGTGGACTTTCCACCACTTTCCAAGACACTTAGAGCTCCTCCTCCTCCTCTGATTGACCCTCTCTCACCTGCTAGCCCTTGTGAAGCACCATCATATATGAATCCTTCCCTCCTTAAGTATCTCACTATATTCACTGATAAAACTCCCATTTCGCCCACCACTCTACCACTAGACTCAATTCAACTTGAAAATGTCACCATTTGAAGAGATAGAAGACAAAATATTGTTGATCCTTGGGGTGACCTTGATGGTACTACCTATCCACCTCTTTCAGTTAGGACCTTGTTGATCCTTTGGTGGCCTTGTTTCCCCTCAAACGAAACTTCCCTTGGGGATATTATAACAGATACTTCCCTGAAACAAGTTTCATAATGAAATTTCTCTCCCTGAATATCCATGGTTTTTGAGGGCCCTCAAAGATCAAGGCCGTTGGTTCTCTTCTAACTCATATCAAACCTGATATGGTTTTCCTGCAAGAAACCAAGTGTGTTCAATCTCAATCTCTTCTATTCTTTGTGAAAATCAAACTAGGCTGGGAATTTTGTGCAATGAACTCCCTTGGTCTCTCTAGGGTCCTTCTCATTGGATGGGATCCTTATTTGGTACATTGTAAATATTTTGTCACACGGTATGGTATTTTGGTTAAGGTCTTGTCAAGATATAATTCATGGGAGATTACATGTCTCAACTATTATGGACCCTACTTGAATAGGACTGAGTTTTGGGATTCAAATGTTAAAGATGCCTTTTTTTATTTCCCTAACCTGATTATTGCAGGGTATATAAATTTCACCCTATCGACTGCTGAGATTTGGGGGCAGAATGCTCATGTTGATCTGGAATGTTCTTTTTTCTCCCAGCTATTGGATAGTACTTGAATTGTGGATGTTGCCTCGATTGTTGCTGGTCTGACTTGGAGGAATGGGTCTGAAGGAATCAGTAAGATATTGGATAGATATCTTGTTTCTGCCTTATTGATGCCTTGTTTTACTCGCTATAGAGCTTGGACACATCACTCGGTGATCTCTGATCACTTCCATGTCTGTCTTGAATGGGATGACACTGCTCATAAAATAAATTATCCATTGAAATTCAACAAGGCATGGTTACCTATAAAAGGATTCTCACATGTTGTTCATTCCTCTTGGTTAGCTGATATTGACCCCCTAGGGGGAGATGATATGAATAAGCTGGTTCTGAAACTTAAAAAACTCAAATCAGAAGTAAAGATGTTGGAAAAAAAGCAGAAACAAGTGCAGAGGCAGGAGCTCATTGATTTAGATCTTAATATTCAACAGATTTTCTCTCTATTTCCTTCTGGTATAATCCCTGAACAGGAATTGTAGAAGCTTGCTTCCTATAAGAAAAGGAAAGATGAGATATTGGCACGTGAGGTTCTTACATGGCGATTAAATAGCAGGGCCCTCTAGATTGAACAAGGTGATTCCAATACAAAAAAAATTCACAATTTTTCCTCTACCAAGTGCAACAATAACAATATTTGGGAGTTGTTGGATAGTTATGGAAAGATGGTTAATAACCTAGACCAACTCAAACTCATGGGGAAAGAACATTTTAAAATCCTTTTAAAGGATGATGGAAATTTCCTGATCGCTGACTAGCTTAATGTAATTAAACACTTTCCATCCTTTCTCACCGTGGAAGAATTGGAGAACATGGAGGCTGAGGTTACAATGGAGGAAATTGAAATAGCTCTTAACAGTTTCAAAAAGGACCGTAGTTTAGGTCCCGATGGCTGGCCTATGGAGTTCTTCCTGTACTTCTTTGACTTGGTAAAGTTGGATTTATGGAAAGCAGTGGAGTTGTCTTGAAAAGAGGGCAGGGTGGGTAGAGCTTTAAACTCTACTTTCCTGACCCTCATTGCTAAGAGTGATAAGCCAAAGTCCTTTGCTGACCTTAGAACCATCTGCTCTGTAACCTTATCTATAAGCTCATATATAAGGTTATCTTGAATAGACTCAAGCCCATATCGGAAAAAGGAATCTCCATGGAACAGTTCAATTTCTTGAAAAACAAACAAATTCAAGGATCGATTGGTATAACACAAGAAATATTACATACTATAATAATAAAAAAATTGAAGGCTCTAGTACTTAAATTGGATCTCATAAAATATTTTGATAGGGTCAATTGGACCTTCATACGACTGATCCTTCTCCAGATCGGCATGCCCCTAGGTACCGTAAATTGGATCATGGGATGTATCACATCTGCTAACTTCTTTGTATTGATAAATGGGTCTCCATTTGGTTTCCTAAATGTTGGGCGTGGTATCAGACAAGGTTGTCCCTTATCTGCCCTCCTCTTTCTGTTGGTCATCGAAGGGATTAGTCGAACTATTGGAGAAGACAAGCAATACGGTATTTTACAAGGTATTCGTCTCAATTCAACTATGGCAATAACCCACCTACTCTTCATGGATGATGTCATTTTATTTGGAAATGGCTCTCTAGAGGAATGTGATTCATATAAAGATATTCTGGATCTCTTTTGTGATGCTTTGGGTATGTGTGTAAGTGTATAGAAATATTCATTTCTTTGTACCAATATGCAGGCAGCGGTGGGTAGAAGTACCAAAGCTATCCTCCTGTATAAGATGGAACCGATCTGTTCGAGATTCATATATATGGTATTTTTGGCTCAAAGGATTGGCGCTAGATTATTAAAAGTTTTGAGAACAGAATAGGTCATTGGACCTATAGACTCTTATCAAATAGGGAGCAGACTCACACTGATCAAATCTATGTTGATAGGGATACCAGTTTACTGGTTCTCTCTTACAAGAATTTTGAAGTCCATTATTAATATGATAAAACAATGTATCTTTACATTTCTTTGGGGAGGAACTCCACTCAAGCGCAAGTTACACCTTGTTGACTAGAAAGGTCTCTCAAGACCCTTCTCACATGGGGGATGGAACATTAAAAATATTGACTGGTTCAGTCTTTCGCTACGACTGAAAAGCCCGTGGAGCATCCAAAGAAGCAATGGTCTCTGGTACATGTTTATTCAGGCAAAATATTTCAGAAAACTCTCTATTGAGAGCTAGCTCCATAGGAAAAAGTTATCGGTCCATAATACCTCGCATATTTGGAACGGTTTCATCCGTGTTCTCCCTTGGCTCAGTTGCAAGTTGGGATGGAAAGCTAGTAATGGTGCCCATATCAAAGTGGGCATTGACCCGATTGCTAGGTTAAATACAGACTTTGTTCTCTCTTCGTAAATTCACGAATATCTCAAAGACTATGGCATCACCAACCTCATGTAGGCTCGCAACCCTGGTTTCTCTCCAACCAATAAATCTTACTAGTTATTGGCGGATGATCTAGAACTGTGCAAAATTTGGAAGGAAGAGTGGACATGCTACATTGATGGGCTCTCCCATGGTGGGATAACATTATCAGAGCAAGATGATCGATTTCTGTGGATGCATAATTCCATTAATGGTGATGTGAATTCCCACTTGGCTTACGATTTGCTTGCGTCCTCCTGCTCGGATACTATTAGGTTGGAAATACAATAAACTTTGGAGATGAAAGATACCATTGAATCTGAAATGCTTTTCCTAGTTGAGTGCGGAAAATTGTATCTGCTCTTGGGATAACTTAATGTACATGGGTTGGATTTGTCCTAGGCATTGTTGTGTGTGCAAAATGGAGAATGAGGCGGTTGATCATCTCTTCGTTTCTTGTACATTTGCAAAGGAGGTTTGTGTTACACTTGCATCTCGTTTCTGACTAATTTTAAATTGGAAGAATCCTTCTTTTCTGGAAAACTTAAATTATTGGACAAAGAATTCACACTCATTGCTCTATTTTCCTTTTTTCTACAGCTAGTGTATATGGAAGACACGTAACCTCTGCATTTTTGAAGATATAGAACCATTGGTAGGCACTTTCTGCTACAGAATACTATATCTTTTCCATACTTATCCGTATGTGGAGGCATTGGTGACTCGCAGAGTTATTGGACAGGTTCCTGTAAACACTTACCCCACAGGGTACTTTGATGGTGCAACAACAAAAAACATTGGAGGAGCTGGACTTGTCCTCCTTATTAGCTCTTCTCATTTCTTTCATGCCAAGATGGGCTGCGGTAAAAGTACTAATACAATAGTTGAATTACTTGCTCTGTGGAATCTCTTGTCTTTTGTTGCATATATGGGCATCCCTAGCCTCTTGTTCTTTGGGAATTCATAGGTAATTATAAACTAAGAAAACCAGAAGGCCCTTCTAGAGCTAACTGACCAGGAGCACTGGTGTGATCGCATCAAAATTTTCCATGCTTCTTTTCTCTCCTTAAGTTTTCAACATATTTATGGGGAGCACAATGCGAGTGTTGATGGCCTATCAAAGGAATCACTTGACATGGATATGGGGAACCTCTCTTATACTGAGTTCTTGGAAGGAAAAGAGATTGGATCTGGTTATGTAAAGTTCCTCTGATTATTTTTGTTTGACAGTGGCTTATATCTTTCTTCGAAAGATTTGGTTCACTAAAATCCTTACTCATTCCCATCTTGCTCACTGGTTTGAGCTGTTTTGGCACTCTTGGATGCCATTTTGTCGAGGGGTGTCCACTTTGCCCTCTTGAGCTTCCTTTGGATAGAGGTTTTAAGGGCTCTTATTGTGCTGCCTTTAGATTATGCAGAGAGTCTTTCTCAGATAAACTTGGACTGGGAGGGTTGGTGCTTTATTTATTTTTTTCATAAAGGTACGTTTTTAGAAAGTTGATGGTTTGTTGACATAGATTATTGGTTATCTTTGTAACTCATGTTTTGTATATGTTCCCTTTGATTCAATAGAATATTAAAAACAAATTTTTCTTCTTGAAAAAAAAACTATTATTATACTCATGAGTAATTATTATACCCAGGTTTAAAATAACATTTTTAAAAGATCATCATTTCCAAAAAACTACTTAACTCGGGACTTGACAAGCAACATAAATATATGGAGTGGGCTACCGACGCGACGATTTTGCCCGGCGGCAATCGTCGCGCCGGCGCTCCGACCGCCGGACCGGCCTATCTCCCGTCGCCGGCATGAGGTGGNGCGGTGGTCGGAGCGCCGGCGCGACGGTTGCCGCCGGGCAAAATCGTCGCGTCGGTAGCCCACTCCTAAATATATTATCCCCATGTTTAGAAGAACAATTTTAAAGTGTCATCATTTTCTAAAACCAACTCGAGGCTTGACCAGCAATGTAAATCTAAAGATGGAATGTGATGTACATCTAGCAGTCAACACTTATTTCCCACCACAATCTTAAGTACACCCAATCATAGATTGTAAAAACTTTTGAGAATTTAAATATGAAATTAAACTAGATAAACTAAAGATGAAAAGTACCATGTGCTCAAAAGCCCTTCCAATAATGTAGCCGAGGGGAATAGGACTGGATAATGTTCGATGGTAACATATGACATAACACCGCGCACACACTCATAAACAAAGAATGATTTCAAATTTAGCCTTAATTACGACTAATAAAATATGAAAGTACAATACCTTCTTGGATAAGGCCACGGCTGGTAGACACGTAACTTGCTAAATATGCACCACACACAGTAACAGACATGGTAGTGGGATCTGAAGGTCACGCTTCTCCGTGGAGTTATCCGATTGTAATCCTGGCCGTCCAATTTCTCTGGTCTAGCGCAGCCTTAGAGATTGGGGAGGGTTATATCTATATCTATATCTTCTTCACACAATCTATTTGAGTAGAGCCGCTGCAAGGTAAATCAGCGGGCATTTCTTGTATCAGATGGCTTCTTCAATCATGGCTCTGTCCTCCACAGCTGCAGTGGCAGCGGTAGCCGCGCCACCCAAGGCAGGCAACAGCAATGTGGTGTCGGCGTTCACAGGGCTCAAGTCCATGGCTCAATTCCCCTCCACCAAGACGTCGATGAGCAACGCTGGGGCTGAATGGGAGCGAAAGACAACGAGCAACGGCGCGCGAGTGCGATGCATGCAGGTGGGTTGGCTGTGTGAGATTTATTGAATGAAAATAGATTTAGTGGTAATTAAGAAATGGTGATTGCTTAATGATGGAATCCATGACCATTATTATTGGTGCAGGTGTGGCCTCCTTATGAGAACAAAAAGTGGGAGACTCTGTCCTATCTCCCTCGCTTGACTCAGGAGCAGCTGGTGAAGGAGGTGGAGTACCTGCTCAGGAACAAGTGGGTGCCCTGCCTGGAATTCGAGGAGGTGAGTTTTTTTTTGTATCATAAATCTTATACCTCGATTTTAGGTCTAGGGTAGACTGTGAAGCGATATATTAAGTGTGTATGTAATGCGATGGATATGTGTGTATATATATGTAGGATGGTTTTATCAAGAGAAAGTATGGGAGTACCCCAGGGTACTACGACGGGAGATACTGGGTGATGTGGAAGCTGCCGATGTTCGGTTGCACAGAGGCAACACAGGTGTTGAACGAGGTGAACGAGTGTGCCAAGGCATACCCCAACGCCTACATCCGTGTCATTGGATTCGACAACGTCCGCCAAGTGCAGTGCATTTCCTTCATCGTCCACAAGCCTGAATACAATTAATTAAACTTTCATGCTTCCACCACTTCTAATTAGTTACTTAGTTCGATCTTAGATCCTTCCTCGCCGCCTGCCGGCTATTTGTTTATGTAATTCTGGTGATTTCCCTTTGTTTCAAGACACATGGCAGCTGCCGGCCATTTTTTTACCAGCTATTGTTCTCCTCCTCCTCCTCATCAGGCCGCCGTGGAAGATGAACCTGCCACGGTGGTGTTGGTACCGACTGTACTTTTTCTTTTGTTATCGTGAATGAATGCAGTTGGCTCTTTGCTTATTCTTCTTTAAATTAACTGTTAGAATCTGTGTACTGGAAATTGAGGATGCATGGGACTTAGCAGTGCTTGTATTTTGACTGGTTGGTGCCTGTAATTTCATTCTCTGCACTGAGTGCTTCATGATTCTAGGGTTTGGCTTCCATGCACTTAGCCAATAATTTTAGCATTGTATAATAACAATTATGATTTAATTCATGGTTAATATTTAATTTTCAAAATATAATCTATAAAACA
The DNA here is from genome assembly GCA_001517045.1 of Pseudotsuga menziesii. Taxonomy (NCBI): domain Eukaryota; kingdom Viridiplantae; phylum Streptophyta; class Pinopsida; order Pinales; family Pinaceae; genus Pseudotsuga; species Pseudotsuga menziesii. Next base: position 62,915 of record LPNX010207691.1, read on the forward strand.
AGTTCTCTTAAAATTGATTATAGTTATTTATTAGTTATTTATCATAATAATTAATTATGAATAATTTTTAAAATTATTAAAATTAATTACGATATTTTAAATATTATTATTTATAATATTATAATATTAATTAGATATTTAATTATAATATAAAATTTATTAAAAATTAGTATGGTTAAACAAAATAGCATTAATAAAATTATATTAATTAATTAATAATATAATAATTAATTAAAGTAATGTCATTGTTCATTATAATGTTATATTTTAATCATATACTTATTAAAAAGTATTTTTAATGATATTATATTATATTATAATAATACTTTTTAATGATATTATATTATATTATTATATGAATATGGTATTTAATTAAAATATTACAATCAAATTAATAATAAAATATTATTGTTGCCATGTGTGTGGTTCATTGGCGATTCACTTGTTACAAAGTCACATATTGTAAAGGAGGTTTTGATTATTTTTAATTCATTTAATTATTTTAGTTGGTAATGCAACAACCATTTTTCTAAACATCCAAAGATACATTATTAATGTGTCACATCTTTGGTTGTGTTGACATATACCAACCAAATATTGTAACAAACCATGGCTTAATGACGTAATGTGATATAACCCTTGATAACATCGCAATGAAACGTAACCCTTGATAAACATCACAGTGCAACATAACCCTTAATGAATGTTAAATGTCACAACACAACTAAAATAATAAATCCATTTAACATTTTCATTTTGCACCGATCATAACATTAAAGTGCCATTGTTTTATCAAATTTTGATCGTGTAATATAAAATGTTCATAGCTTAATTTGAAAACATTGTTTGTGTACACAGATGAATATTTTTCTCTTTTGAAAATTAAAAGTCTTAACGTGATAGAAAAATACATCATTTTGGTTATACTTAACTATCTAGTTGACTTTTGTGAACCACGTCACCATAGTTGATAATGCAACAAGAAGTTTTCTAAACATCCAAAGGCACATTATTAATGTGTCACATCTTGGGCATTATCACAATATGACATAACGCTTGACAAATATCACAATGTGACATAACCCTTGATGAATGTCGTTAATGTAACATAACCTGTGATGAACATCAAAATATGACATATAACACTTATTAAACACCCACTATCACATTATTAATGTGTCACATCTTTAGTTGTGTTGACATATTCCAACCAAACACTACAACAAACCATGGATGGACATCGTAATGTGATATAACCCTTGATAAAGTCACAGTGAAATGTAAACCTTGATAAACATCACAATGTGACATAACAATCTACATTACTATGTAGAATGTGGACGGTTTAAACCATTTCTTTTGTCAAACAACTATATATATATATATATATATATATATATATTAAAGAAATTTTCTAAACATCCAAAGACACATTATTAATGTGTCACATCTTGGGCATTATGGCAATGTGACATAACCTTTGACAAATATCACAATGTGACACAACCTTTGATGAATGTCGCCAATGTAACATAGCCTATGATAAACATCACAATGTGACATAATGCTAATTAAACGTCCACTATCATGTATTATTAATGTGTCACATCTTTGGTTGTGTTGACATATACCAACCAAACACTGTAACAATGGCTTAACGTCGTAATGTGATATAACCCTTGATAACGTCG